>JAULKM010014620.1:0-14566 GCA_032355605.1 Rubia tinctorum
AGTTGGGCGAGATCCTCAAATAAATAAAGATCCGATTTTCCGCAATCCAGAGTCTTCGCAAGGAGATTCATATCATAACCTCATCTCATAAACCCATTGAAAGGTCACGAACAAGAACTGGTGTGGGTTTAGTAGCCCAGCACCATCCCAGATGACCGTTGGGAGTAGGAAACGTATAGTGCAGGCGGTGATTCTAACCTAAGCAGCCGCATGTACTTATTTTAGCAATCCTGTTATTCCTGCAATTATTTTGTCTGACCTTTATAATGGTTATGTTCCTAGGGGCATTAGTATAAACAAGAATGGGGGATAAAATATATCCTTCCATTTATTAGAAGGTTGTGTAGGGCCTATTTAGTATTTATACATTTGTTTTTTATCATGATCAGATAGTATTCCGCATCATTCAAAGTTTCTAGATATTGTCAAGTTTTATTTCTCAAGGTTTAAGCTTAACCAATTTGTATCATTTTTATTTTAAAGCTTGTTTTATGAGATCCTAAACATTGTATTTGTTTTTCCAATTTTGGTTTTATGGCTATTTTTATATTTTAGTCATATGTTTGTTTCTACCCGAGGTCTACGTTTCCTAGTGTGGAGATAAGTTTCTACCATGATAAGCCTCTTGGATTACGTGAAGCTTGTATTGTATATCATGTGACAATTCTAATTCTTTGAATTCACGTTCTTCTGTATAGGAGTATTTTCTCTACGTATTATATGAATTAAATTCTATATTGCACGAAGTGTATCTTGTGTACCTAGGTCTGAACATACCTTAGTTATAACGATTTAATGTTGTGATGTATAGATTCTGTGCTACTAAACCTGGTTCACGTCGCCGTTTTCGTCCAATTCCGCTTGTTCGAGGCTTTCTAGTTTGTCCTATGGCTAGCTTATTCAACTTGTGTTTTGTTGATGGCCAGTCCTATAGTTGGCTTGCTATGTCAGTTTCGTCCAATTTTACCTGTTTGAGCCTTTCCAGTTTGTCCTTGTCAAGTTTTTCAAGCTTGAACTGTTACTGGTTCCACTGACCTTGTGTCTTATGGTGGATAATTGTTATCTATTAACTATGGTTGTTCATCACATTCCTTCTTGCTAAAACATTTAGATGCTTCTGAGCTTATTATTTTTCCTCTTTCGGCTTGATACCTAGCCTTCTCCAGATACCACAAAGGCCTGAAAAGAAGAAAAAAAGTGATCCTCACAGCCTGCACCACTGATGCGGGGATTCCTATCGGACAACAATAATATTTAGAACTGGCACAATGTTTAATCCTAGCTTTCATGACACCTACTGAACAAGGTCTTGGGAAGCCTCTGGGATCTATCTCTGATGCCTAAGTTAGTATATGATCAATGTATGGACACTATCTGGGAAAATGTCATTCCATGTCTTGTAATTCAGATAATCTATTTATAGTTGGTGATCACCGTGATCCTTGTTGATCGTGGTCCATGTGTTTCTCAGTCATGGTCTCATTTGGATGATCGTGGGTGATAATCATTCTTTTAATCAGGTTCACTTATTTTCCTCAATAGATACGAGGTGCTATTATGGCCTCGGGCTTTTCTTCGTTAAGAGAAACCCGACGAGATTTGTTCTTCACTAAGCAAGTTGTTCACTTCTCTAGTTCGCTGGGCTCAATATGTTATATTTGTTTTAAACTTAGCGTGATTGAGGGAGGTGTATACCAGCGCCGGTTGTGGAAGAATCATGAATTTTCAAATATGGGTACCAGCTCCAGATGGTTATCTGAGGTGGTAGTGGTGATCATGTGAGCTTCCTTCAACTTGTCGATAGTGTATCTCGTTCCTGTACCATCACCTCTAATATGAATCTGAATCTCCTTATGAAGACTCTGGATTGCGGAATTTTGATGGTTTCTTGACCGTAATTCGGCAATCTCGCCTAACCTAGCTAATCACAGCTGCACACACTGTTTACTAACTAGCCCGCGAGATTAGCTCACAAATATGAAGGATATTGCTAACTTATTTACGCAGGATTAAGTAAAAATGGAACGGTCGTAAGCAAAGAGTAATAACTCAAAATTCTAAATATGTGATGTATAAAGTGTGTTAAAGGTTATTAAAAATGCCAGAAGCCTTCCCTATTTACAGGATATAACTCGACCTCTTTACAAGAGAAAGAAGACAGAATTTAGCTAGAATTTGATCTGATTGCTTGCTGAATTAGAACTGTCTTTGGAATCTAAATTCTAATCGAAATACATGTACTAAACTACTAGGAAGCATGGACAATTTCTTCCAATGAAAAATGACCAGATTCATCTGATCAAATCAAATCAAATCTTATCTTATCTTATCTAATTCAAATTTAAACTAATCTATTTCAAGAATTTCAAGATTACTTATAATATAAATACACTACCTCACTAAAAAACTCAGTGGAAAAAGGAGAATAGTGTTAACTCTTAAAAATATAATCTTTAAATTAAATAAGAAACCCTAATCAAATCCTAATTCGTATCAACCTCTCGCTTTTCAACCTTTTGCATAGGTGTGACCCAAATGTTGAGCTAACAAGCCAACCATTCCACCCATTGGAATTCTTACGACTCTCTTTGTTGATGTATACAAGCAATCCTCCACGAAAGTCTCAACTAGGTTCGGGTAGAAGTTTCCTTCTGGAGTCATTGCCAAAAAATCCTCCATGTTCTTATTGCTATATTGCGCATTCTCTCCATAGCGAAAGACAGTCATGGCTAAAAGACACTGAACATACGGCCGGGTGAGTGATTTATATGTTCCTTCCCATACGTTTCCATTATTGCCCTGTAAAGCACCACCAAAATTAGTACAATGAGAACCCTTTCCCCTTCCTATGTGTTCTTGGGACCTTCTTCCCATACTTCCATCCAAAAGCCTTTGCCACCTCTTGGTAGGTCATCAAGAAGTCCTCATCATCTAAGTGTAAAGTGATGAACCGCTTCCCTTCTTTATCATTCGTAAGTGTGACTAAGAACTCTAACACTCATCGTGTGCAAGTCGAGGAGTGGTGGTCTAGGAAACAATCCAAGACTATTCACCCCCCAACAAATACGAGATCAGTTGTAGGAGCCCAGGTTGCTCCAAGGTTCTCTTACAAAAACATTTCTCTCAATTATCATCCCCTTTGGTTTCGTTAAGTTCTTCCATATCAAAATCTCACTTTCAGTGATGCGTCTAATTTCAATGAACTCATCCGATGTAGTGGAAGCGATTACCATAGCTTATGATAACCCAACTCTCCCAACTCGAGTCAGGCTAGATTTATCCACTCTGGAAGAACTATCATTCTCAATGCAGCTTCTTTTTTGACCCATTATCACAACAAACATAAGAGAGGGTGAAATCAACAAAATAATTCAACGCAAAGAGCAAGTACAAGATTTTTTAAGCGAAGAGTAAGTGATATTTTATCACTACCATCTAAACCTTCATGCCACAAGTACAAAAGCTACCCCTTCATTTCCCCCACAATTGAGGTAACATGCAAGATCAAGATCACCAATATTCAACCACATTCTTATTATATTTTTGGAAATTTATAAATGGCATCCTCCACAACTATGCCACAAGAAGCAAATAATTTTTAGAAATTAAAATTTCTACCAGGATTTTGACCTTAGAGAGTTAAAGACCAAAGAGAAATGTAAATGTTTTCTTCATTTTGCAAAAATGTCCAAAATTAAAGTGTATGGCTTAGGTGTGATTCGGTGTTTGATCTTGTTGGTTAAGGATCTGAGGTAATGAAATTCATGTGGGAGAATGATATGGGAGTGTTCTTGGTTAAAGATTCGAAGAATTTTGGGCTAAGGTGGTTTTCTTGTGTAGAGAGAAATAGAGAATGAATGTAGTTTTGGTAGAGAAAAAGAGTGAGAAGAAGAGACAAAAAGGAAGAAAATCAAATATGCAGGAGTTATTGATGAACTCTGATCCGTTTCAAAGGTCAGAAATACCCAGAGAATTAATAGTTGCGGTGCCATGTGGCACAAATTGATTAGACTTGGAGTGTTCTGTACTAGCTCATGAGGCACGATCTGTGTGATATGACATGGTATGTGCCCTATGAATGTCTTTAATATACTTGACCGTTGATTACTTAAAGTCAAGTAATGGTTGACCATTGATTAATTAAAGTCAAACCTTAGTTATTGGTGTTTATGTATAGAAAGTCAGGTAAGGGTTGACATTTGACTAGTTAAAGTCAAACATTTTCGTTAGTGTTATATATGGAAAGTTAAGTAAGGGTTGGTCATTGATTAATTAAACTTAAACCTTTTAATTAGTGTTTATATATGGAAAGTCATGTAAAGGTTGACCGTTGATTAGTTAACATCATACATTTTATTAGTCTTTATATAGAGCGAGTCAAGAAAGGGTTGACCGTTAATTAGTTGAAGTCAAACATTTTCATTATTGTTTATATATAGAGGGTCAAGTAAAGGTTGACGTTTAATTAGTTAAAGTCAAAACTTAGTTATTGGTGTTTATATATAGAAGATTAGATAATGGTTAATCGTTGTTTACATAAAGTCAAACATTTTGATTAAACATTTTTGAATAATGTTAATGTACATAAAGTTAGGTAAGGATTAACCATCAATTAGTTAAAGTCAAATATTTTCATTAGTGTTTATATATGAAAATTCAAGGGTTGATCATTGATTGGTTAAGGTCAAATCTTTTTACTAGTGTTTCTTGATGGAAAGTCAAGTAATGGTTGAGCGCTGCTAGTTAAAGTCAAACCTTCTATAATTTCTTATATGGAAAGTCAAATACGGGTTGACCACTCATTAGTTAAAGTCAATTTTTTTTATTAACGTTGACATATAGAAAGTCAAGTAATGGTTGACTTTTTATTAGTTAAAATCAAATCTTAGTTATTGGTATTTATATATGGAAATTAATGATTTAGTTATTAATGTACTAATGAATAAAATGATGATATTAATAATAAACTACAAAGGGTGAATGTAAACTTGCGAATGTACAAGTTTGAGATTTCATTTAGAGTAATGAACATTAATTTTTACATTGCATATTTTTCCTTCGTCCCAAGATTAGTGGCACGGTTGCTTTGTCCAAGTCAAATTTGAAAAACATTGACCCTAAATAAAAATTTGTATACATAACAAAAACATCATGTGGGGTCTTATTAGATTCATCTTAATATCAATTTTCTAAATATCAATTTTTTATGCAGAATTATTATACTTTCTGTATTTTGTTTTTTATGTCACGCTTACTATAAATGAATGTTTTATTTTATTTGGCACTCTTTCCATTTTTGGAAATATTCTTTCAATTTCATCCACTCATTCTATTTTTTTTACTTTCTACATTCAATTTCATCCATTCATTTTCTTCACCTAAATCCAAACACCTAAACCTATGGTGCCATAAATAGAAAAATTGAGGGATTATGTATTTAGATATATTAACGGTCAAACATGATCAATGAAAATCGTTAAAAAGCAATTGTGCCATTAATTTTGGGACGGGGAGGGGTATATTGTTTTAAAATGTGGAAGCCCTAAACTAGTACAAAGTCAAAAAATGGGCCAAAATAAAATTTTGGCCCATATCCGTGAGACGTGCTATGTCGCTAGTATTACTATTTACGTCGGTCAACCATCGCTTGTCGTGTTGATTCAACCAACAACGGTCACCCGCCGTTCATATTTTTCACTTAGATTTTTTAAACTTTCAACTCAGTTATTCATAATCGAGGTAAAAAGTACACCTTTTACCTCGACTATAGGCCAAAAATAAAAATATAGTGGTAAAAAGTCCGAAGTAAAAAACTCAATTTTCTTGAATGCATTCCTAACTAGTATTTGAGTCAAATTGGTTGCTCAAGAGAAATCACCTCTTGGTGCAGTGTCAGTCACCCATCAACCTAATTGTTGGTTCGAGCGACTGCTGACCAACGTTGGCCTCATGTGAAAGCTATTCATTTATCATCGACCGACAGCCTGTTCGACGTTGGTCCCGTGATGTCGCTTCAACCTATAGCTGCATCGATGTGTGACCGGCGCAGAAGCAAATAATTTCTCTTGAAAATCATTAATTTAGTAGAACAATGATAAGGTATGGGCTGAAAGACCCATGCTCCTATTTAATGAGGACCAAAGACCCAATATTTAACCTAATAAAGGCATAAACTTACAACTATAAAAGGAAAAGAAAGCCATCAGGAAAGGTGTGTTCTACTACAGCCTCCACGACACTGTAGCACCATCTTCTCTACACCTATTTCTCCGACCTGACTTGGACATCGGAGCGGGCACGATCGCCCACTGCCCTACCCTGAGTGACCCGTACTATTTTACAGGTACCCATTTATGCCAAAATCACGCTGGAATGAAACCAGCACAGAGGCCCTATCAGAACTTCTCCGACAGCTCCAACAACCCAAGGGCAACCAGCAGCAGGCCAAACCCATGACAAATTTTGACTTTAACAAAAAAATTAGTTAAATCTTTGTTTGTTTGACGATTCTATTGGTAATTATTTACATTAGCAAGACTAATCTAGGGTATCTTGATGAAAACCCAAGACATGTTATTAATGTTTATCTACTCTCAATTTACTTAGTTAATATTCATCAGCATACCTTAATCCACCATGTCGAACAAGTTAGAGAACGTTGATTAGAACTAGAACTAGAAGTTATGTAACTTGTCTCATCTTAAAATAATTATTTGATCAAAGTGAACAAAACTAAGTTTTGAAGTGTTCAAATTATACTCTTTATCATGGATAAGGTAGTGGCACTGTTGAAGGTCGTAATGTTGAAGGTCGGGAAAAGACTCTTGGTGTTGAGCACTACACTTTCTAGCCCTCCAATCAGCGTTTCTATGTCATTCTTTACCAACAACACTTTGGGAAGATTTTGAGAATTTAATTATATCATTTCACTAAAAACTTATACATTTTTCATGTAAATCTTATAATGATACAAATGCTTATGGACTATAGTTCTGTGTTTAGAAGGCTTATACACAATGTTTGAGATTATTAACATCGGTTATATCAAAATTGAGGTAAAATTTCCTCGATTATTCGCTAAAAACTATGAAATTGAGGTAAAAGGTTCCAAGTATAAAAATCATTATTCTTGTAGTTTCTCATGTCAAGTGGTATTTTTAAAAAAAAATACTTTACGATCTAAAGTTCTACAAATAGAAAATGACGATCATTATTATTTTATAATCTAATATTCTAATTAGAGAATGATAAAGTAGAAAATGAAAGAGAATATATTGTTAGTAAATATGATTGATATGATCGTTACAAATTGATTTAGTCAATATTGTATTTAAGATGTAAAGATACTTTCCGTACTCATATTCTGTACAAATAATCTATTAGTACCGAATGAATAGAGAGAGCTCCCCAGCGACTTATTTACCCATTTCTTACCAAATTACATAGTATCAGAGGCATAACAAACTTTCTTTCATCATTTTTTCTTTTCTCTCGTTCCTGCGATGACCTCCTCCTTCAGGAAAACCAACGTCTCTGACAATGAAAACAACCACTCTTCCAACACGACAAAACCACCTGTTCAACCTACAACCTCAAGTTTTCACTCAGCTCAATCAGTTACGAACATTAGTAATCAAATTCGACTTACACTTGATCTCTAAAAGGTCCACTACCATACCTAGGCTGGGTTTTTCCAAATCATAGCTCATGCACACAATGTCATGGATCACATCGACGGCTCTTCTCATTTAGACGATGTTTCTGAAGCCAAAAGGAAACAACTAGAAACCATAGTTCTCATATAGATCTATGGCAGGATCAGCAACAATCTTCTTCTCACCATGATTAAAGTCGGTTTGACTGCTCGTGAGACCTGGGTCTGTGTCAAAGGCATCTTCCACCACAATCACATTGCACGTGCTATCGACCTTGAAATTTGTTTCATCAATACCCGGCTGGAATCCTTCCCCTCCATTTCGGCATAATACCAACACCCCAAATCACTAGTGGATCAATTTGGAAACGTCGAGAGTATGGTCAGCGACCAGCTGTAAGTCCTCCAATTAATCAATGGAATTTCCGCTGCGTACAAAACAAAGCATCATAAGCCAAATGACATTGCTAACCAATTTTCCGTAGCTCAAAGTATACTCACCTGTGAGGAATCATGCCGGAATCGCTCGACGGAAGGGACATATGCCCTCCTTGCTGCCAGTGGGACCAAAGCGGGGCTACCCACCGCTGATCAGGGCCACCAGCGCCATGGTGGCCATTCTCGTGGCTGAGGATGTTGTGGATTCACCGGCGGTAGTCACAGCCTTCTGCATCAGTTGTGGCATGGTGGTCATAGAGCCAATCGGGAGGGTTGCACTAGCCCTCCGTCGTGGTACCTAGCAGAGGAAACGTCGTACTGGCCGGCGGGCTGGATTCCTCTGCATTGCCCATATCCAAAAGCTCTAGCCCAGTAGAGAACGATGCTAGTGTCTTCAGCTTTTGTGCTTCAATAGAAGCACGGCCCGGGTCATGTGTTTGTTGCACATGAACAGTGCCCCGGCCACTACGGCGGGCCAGCTGCCATTTTGGGCCCAAGCCAGGAGTATCATTTCATGGGCAGCACTCAACCATAGCCCATAATCAATTCAAGTAGTACCAAGGTTATTTATCCCCATGTTTCAGTACTATGTCGCTCCAGCAACCGCCAGAAAATCGAAACATGGACATTTGGGTTTTCTTTCACATGACCGCGAATTCAAATAACCTTCATGCCTATTTTATTTCGAGCACTTTATCACATATTTATGTTGGTAATGGAAGCACTATTCCAGTTGTTGGTAAAAGTTGTGCATCCCTAAACATATCCCCTTTTTTATCTCAAAAATGTTTTACACACCCAATATTGTCAAAAATCTAGCTTCTATTAGAAAATTCACCATTGATAATAATTTTAGTGTGGAATTTGACCCTGTCATTTTTTCTGCAAAGGACATCACCTCAGGGAAAATCAAAACGAGATGTAATAGTCTTGGGAATTTGTATCAAGTCACTAGCCCACAAGCCTCCTATTTCATTGCTTCCCAACCTCCACCATGACATGCTCGTCTAGGTCACCCACGAGATCACATCTTGGATTTTCTTAGACATCAGGATTCTACTTTTAATAAAGCCACATGTTTGGCCATTTGCCCATCTTGTCAAATCACAAAACATAGACGCCTTCCTCCTTCAAATTCTCAAAGTTTTACTATTGAACCTTTTGATATTGTTCATAGAGACATATGGACTTCTCTTGTCTCTAGCATTAGTGGTGCATCAGTGTTTTAAATATTATTCATTGTTGTTTTATGATTTCTAAAATTTTATTTGGATTTATCCTCAAACACAAATTTGATGCATATTCCAAACTGGTGTTATTTCATGCCATGGTCAAAACACAATTTCACACTAATATTTAAAAAAAATCAATGTGAAATTTGGTGAATTTTTTAATCAGCCTTTTTGCAATTTTTGTGAATTGTTAATGCATTTTGCTTGCCCACAAACCTCTCCTCGGAATGGCAAAGCTGAGAGAGCACTTCACACACTTAATGACATTACCCGCACTCTTCTCACACATGAATCCTTACCACATCGCTTATGGGTCGAAGCACTTCATATGGCCACATATCCCCACAATATCTTGCCCTCCAAAGCCATACAAAATAACACTCCAACCTACATCTTATAATACCGGGAACCTACATACTCTCATCTTCGCACTTTCATCTGCTTGTGTTACCCCAAAACCTCCAGCACCGCTCCCCACAAATTAGATCCCCAATCAGTCCCATGTATCTTCCTTGGTCCTTCTTAAAATCATGGGGCCTATTGATGCATGGTTCTTGGCTCACACCGAGTTTTTACTTCCCAACATGTCGTGTTTGATGAGACATCCCATCCTCTGACCCATCAACTCTTCTCCTCGACATTTTTCACCAAACATTGTCACCATATATTTTACCCACTCCTACTGAATCACACCAATCCTCTTCTCCACCACCAGTTCCATCCTTCCTGCTGTCTCATCCAACACCTCTCGTCCCAACACCACTTCCTTGTCATTCCATGACAACCCATCGCCAGCTGGGATACATAAACCCAATCCCAGATACAATCTTTTGGCATCCTTCTCATTCCCGTCCCTTCTCCCGATTTCCTTGATACATGCCTTGTAGGACCTGCACTGACAAGCCACCATGAATGATGAATTTAGTACTCTTATTAAAAATGGTACTTGGGACTTGGTTCAGAGGCCACCTGGTGCTAATATTATCGTTGCATGTGGTTGTTTAAGCATAAGTATAGGTCTGAAGGCACATTGGAGAGACATAAGGCACGTCTAGTTGTTAATGGCAAGTCTCAACAGGTGGATGGGACTTTTATCCCTATCGTCATACCGACCACCATTCGTCTAATTCTCAGCATTGCTCTGTTCCACTCTTGACCCATCCACCAGTTCGATGCTAAGAATACTTTCCTACACGGTAACTTTGAAGAAACTGTGTACATGCATCAACCACCCGGTTTCGCTGACAGGGAAACACCCCGATCATGTGTGCCACTTGCGAAAATCTCTATGTGGATTGAAACAGATACTTGGTGCCTAGTACCATGGGTTTGCCACCTACCTTCACCAGATTGGTTTCCGTAGTAGTCACAATGTTCACTCCTTGTTCATCTACAACTCTTAGAGTGAGACCGCCTACTTGTTTTTATGTGTCGATGACATCATTCTCACAGCCTCCTCCAAATCTCTTCTTCATCGCCTCACTTTTATGCTAGGCCAGGAGTTTGTGATGACAGATCTTGGCCCTCTCTGCTACTTCTTTGGCATCTCTGTTACGAAGAATCAGTCGGATTTATTTCTTCTGCAACAGAACTATGCTAGGGAAATCATTGATCGCGCAAAAATGACTACATGCAAACCGACATCCACGCACTGGACACCAAATCCAAGCTTGCGGCAGAGGTTGGTTTACCACTAGCTGATCCGTCTGTTTACCGATGTCTTGCTGGTGCTCTGCGGTATCTTACATTTACGAGGCCGAACATTGCCTGCATTGTACAACAAATTTGTCTCTTCATGCATGATCCGGGAGAGCCCCACTTCTAGGAACTTAAGCGGACTATCAGATATGTCCAAGACACCACTGACCTTGGTCTCCAGCTCCATCCTTCGTCTACCTCGGCCCTCAAAGCCTACTCTAATGCTGATTGGGTTGGGTGTCTCGATGTTCCACTTCTGGGTATTGTGTATATTTTGGTGACAATTTGATATCTCGGTCGTCCAAGCGTCAACCCACTATTTCCCTCTCTAGCACATAGGCCGAATATAGAAGCAACGCCACTGCAGTGGGCGAAACATGCTGGTTGCAGAATCTTCTTTGTGAGCTCCAGGTTCCACTCCAGCGAGTTACCCTTGACTACTGCGATAACATCTCTGTCGTCTATCTCTCATCAAATCTGGTGCAACATCAGCACACTAAAAACGTTGGGATCGATTTGCACTTTGTTCGCGAAAAGGTAGGTCTTTGTCAAGTTTGGGTACTCCACGTTCCGCTCACCAATATGTCGACATCTTCACTAAGGGGATCCCATCTCCTCTGTTCTTGGATTTTTGTTCTATTCTTTACATCCACCCAGCTCCCGCTTCGACTATGGGGGTGTGTCAGTAAATATGATTGGTGTGATTGATACAAATTGATTTAGTCAATATTGTATTTAGAATGTAAAGATACTTTCTGTGCTTATACTTGTACAAATCATCTATCAATACTGAATGAATAGAGAGAGCTCCTCAGAGACTCATTTACCCATTTCTTACTAAATTAGATGGATTAATATGTTCTAATAGTTATAAATGATTTTAAAAATTCTACATTAACTTAAACTTGTAGAAATTATAAAAATTGACATAAAAAATGTTTGAACATTTCTTTAAGTGATAGAGACTAAAATGTCCAATGAATCAAATATGTACTATAAAAATGGAAATGTTAATAGCGAAAGAGATCTAACACGAAACCTTTTCGAACGAATTCCTCTTAATCCCCTGTCTCATTTCAACGGTTTAACTATTCATTTAGTTAAATTTTTTTAATTTTGACCAAAAAATTGAATTGATGTATAAATATAAATACTAACGAGTGATACGTTGTTATATTCGTTATAACATATATTTTCAAAATATTAAATTTTCACAAGTTTTAATTATCCATAATAAAAGATTTTGAGTTGGTATAAAATGAGAATATTATCTCTGTTTCGTTGGACGTAACACCATAGTCTTAGGTGCTTGGATTTAAATGAATAAAATGAGTGGATAAAATTGAATTTAAAAAGAAAAAAGAAAAAAGAAAAATACAATGATAAAATTGAATGAATCTTGCCATAAAATAAAAGTGTGTCATACCAAAAAAACAATTATAAAAAAAGGGAAAGTATATTTTGCTGGTCATTTTGAATCATGTGCAGCAAAAACTTAGAGGCCAGAGAAAGGTGCTTTGGCAATTGGCATTAATAATAATTGCAATGATTTCGATTAAACGCATCCTATAATATTGACAAGTCAGTTAATCACTGGATCGTAAGTCGCAATCAGTTCCACGACACAGAGGTACTGTATACATTAATTAATTGCATCTACTGATTGACCACTGAGAGATGCATGGCTAATATTATATAGGTCCAATGACTATGGATTGCAGACACGACAAGAGTATTACGTACTAAACCAGGACTGTGAAACTATTTAATCGTCTAAAAACATTACTCCGTACTATACTCCCTCTTTTTTTTTAAAAATATTGACATCATTTTCTTTTATATTTAATCTTTTAATATTGGTACTTTTTTTTGACAAAATTAAGATTAGTTTTATCCACTCAATTTGTTTTTTAACATTCCAATACAATCTCCTCCATTCTTTTTATTTTTCAAAAAAAGTGTGTCCATTGATTTGGTATCAATATTTAAGGAATATAGAAGTATAGTGTTACGATAACAAGTAACGCAACTATTTTAATCGTCCAACAACATTACTCCCCCCTATAGTGTTAGGATAACAAGTAATTATAGGTAGTAGAAGTGGATTTAGAAGGGCATTGGGTGTATACTTTTTATGAGGCCAATTCTATTTGAAGTGGAAGTAGATTGGGTTGTATGGAAATGCATGTGTAATAGTGGGATGAGTGACTAATTTCAGGGGCAGGTACCTGGATTGTTCGGGCCGTAAATTTATATTAATGCAAGAAAAATGTTTTTATCACGATGGCAATGTAGTTTAACAATTAAATTCTCGCGGCATTTTGTGTACAAATAATTATCATCTTTTATCATTCAAAAATTAAGCATATAATGATGACTAAAAGTAACAAGTTCGTAATCATCATCATCATTCCTTAGTTTGGATGAATGTAACAAAATATGCTGAAATGACGAGAATAAGATCATTGTGTTAATACATTTTAATTTAATGGAGAGCTTATGAAAGTTTGATGTGAAATTTGTGATTGAAAACCATTTTAAAATAAAATCAATTCTACCTATTGCTAAAATAGGGTTGTGACCAGGTTATATTTGAAAATTTGAGGCTTAAATTGAAGGGTTGGAACTCAAAAGTAACAATTGAAAATTCGGAGTTAAAAGGAAATGATTGAAAATTTAGCACTTGAATATTATGTAAATTCATATTATTAATTAATAGTACATACATATGGACAATTGAGGAATGAGAGTTTTTTTTTGAAAAATTGCATTTATGCCCCTCAGTTCTTGTGTTTGTGCAGATATACCTCCGAGTTTTTTGAAAGTGCATTCGTACTCCCGTCATGGTCTGAAAAATTGGTCAATTTTGGTCATTGCCTGATTCAAGGAAAATGACTGTTTTGCCCCTTAAGCAAAAAAAAGAAAAAAGAAATTTTCTTTCTTTCTTCTCTTCTCCACCACCTCCATCTAATTCTACCCCGTAACCAAACATCCTGGACTACCTCCACCGACGTACCACCATCACCGGCGTATCCGCCACCATCGGCTACCTCTCTGGTACCTCTGACAACCCTTTTTACTCTTCTCTCCTAAATGTGAAAAGTCATTTCGATTTTGTGAGTGATGGGATAGGTTGCATAGTTCCCCGATTTGATGGGTTTTGACAGCGTAGGTGACATGATTTGATGACGGGTCGTTCGTCGATTTGAAGGGATTTCGATTTCGTGGGTGACAGGATTTGATGGCGTTGTGCGCCAATTTGGAGGGCTTTGATGGGACTGTGATGTTGGGATTGTGGTGATTTGGTGGTTACGGGGCTGATTTTGAGGGATTTTAATTTTGTGGGTGACGGGATTTGATGGCGTCGTGCGTTGATTTGGAGGGTTTTGACGGGCCGTGGTATTGGGTGTGTTGTGAATTGGTGGCGACGGAAATTGTGGTGGTTTTCTGGTGGTAGGGGTTGGGGTGGTGGTTGTAGTGGTGGGGTGGCAAAGATAGAGGAGGTGGAGAGGTGGAGAGGTGGAGAGGTGGAGTTGGAGGTGGG
>JAULKM010014629.1:0-14565 GCA_032355605.1 Rubia tinctorum
ATCAAGAATCAAGAACAATTCAAGACTACGGAATCAAAGAACGAGAATGAAAGCAAGTAGGATTATGAGCATGCAATTATTTTTTAGAAGAGTTGACGAAAAATATCACAAGCACATAAACTGTTTAAGCTACCTAGATCTACGAAACTGACCAAGAGGTGAAGGCGGATAATATTTGTTAACGCTTAGACCCTTCAACGTCCTCCTGACTCGATTGAAAAAGGTGAAGGCGGATAGTAATACCGAAGTATTCTAACTCTCAGACCCCTCGACTTCTTTCGACTCAAGATTCAACCTTCATGCTAACAAATATCAAACAAACACAGTTAAAATATGACACGAATGAGTTTATAATTTAAAGACAAATTTTGAAATAAATTCAAAACAGAAACTCAAAACCCCTGATGATGATTCTCGGCCAAGGATCTTTTGCTTTGCTCTGATACCGACTAATATGAATCTCCTTGCGAAGACTCTGGATTGCGGAATATCAGATCTTTATTTAAACTGAGAATTCTCCCAGCTCAGTATAAATGCACGAAGAAGCAGTGTCTAGCCCGTAGGGTACACCCAACTCTGACTTGTTATCTAAATATCTCGTAGGTTTAGATCCCAAGGGTTCTTTATAAGCGTCTGCCTGCAGGGTACACTTAAAAAGGAGATTGAAACTTAAATAGCCCGCAGGTTTAAGCAACAATGAAGAAAATGAGAGTAACTCAAAATTCAAAATATTTGATTGATAAAAGTGTGTGTATAAAACTCGGCTGACCTCCTCTTTAAACAGAGGTGAATTCGGCCATCTCAAAACCCTAATCATAATCAGAATCTAAATCAATCTCATGGTAGCTTAAGGAAGCTAAAACCATATCTAACTAAAATATCAAAAATCAAATCCTACATAGACTGGAAAAATATTACCTTATTTAATCTTACCAAATCTAATTCTAATCAGAATAAAACTGAATATGCTAAACCATAGTGGACTGTCATTATTTTCGAACATCTCCATAAGGCCTTCATGGCCGAAATCTATCAGTCCAAAACCCAAAATAAAATTAATGTTACAATGATCACACTACCTCATTAAAAAACCCAATGAGAAAAAGGTATAGCGTTCTTCATAATGTCTTCAGGTAATCGACAAACTTGAATAAGTAATCCAAGACTTTGCCGACTTCTTCTTAAGTTCTTCATCATGAAGGCGATCAATCAAATCATTCAATGCAGTGTCTCTAAGCTTCATTATTAACCTTGTCATAGGTCCAACTCTGTCACTTAGAGGATCACGAACAAAACTCTTGAATGTTTGATCAGGACGTGGAATGTCTCCATTTATAGTGGTAGTCGTTTCAGGATCTCCATCAGTATAAGTTTTTCTAATGCAGCGTTGCATGACTAATAAGGAAGTGGGGGGGGGGGGGGATTAGGAGGGAGAGTTACCGGAACGCCAACCACCACCACAGTCGTCCGTAGGGATTTACGTGCCATGCAACGACGCTCATAGGAAGATCATGTGTTGGTTTGTTGCAATAATTCATAGCTTTTAGCATGCATCATCACCTCGGATTAAGACGACATTGGATTTGAAACAAGTTGAATGATGGATAAATAAAATAATTTAGGACTAAGGACTCAAAGAAACCTAAGAATGTAGTCCATAATACTGATGGATGAATTAAGATTGGTTAGTTAGTCGAGAGGATATTTGAAACGGTGGTGGAGACTAGCGATTGAACCAATGTCGTGCTGGAGATTGGTGAGTTGATCACGAAGTTGAAACGCATTATTTAGGAATGAATGCTCAAAAGTGGAGCATAGTCTATTTCAAATTTCCTTCGATGAATAACATATTGTCTTGCACACAATATCATCTGATACATTTGAACAAATAAGGCTATGAAGCATTTTTCCCTCTAAGACGCATCAGAGATGGTGGTGGAGCTCGACGAGGAGGAATCCGCTAATTGAGAAAGAATAGGATTTTGGAATAATTGAATTAGTATTTAAAATGTTTTCAATTTTCCTCCAATTCGTATTATACTCGATTCCTTTATGTATGTGTAATTATTAGACTTAATATTCTACATGTATTCTATTTTGTTTCTACATATAACAAATGCTAATCCAAACTAATATCTCGAATGCAAACATGAATTAAATATTTTAATTCATGTACTATTTAATTTATAAATTCAATCATTAATTTAGTTTAAATCATTGTAATATTTATGAGAAAAGTGCATATATAATCCTGCATAATTCACATAAGTGCAAATCTAATCCTATGATAATTTAAAGTGCAAATATAACTCTAGATAGCTAGTTTGTGTGCAAATATAACTATTTCTGCCTGTTTGGGACCGGATTATGTTAAAAGACAAATTTAGCCCTGGCCGATTTATGTTTAATTTTTTTTGAAAATCTCCTTTGTCCCTTCGTCCTCCACTGTATCCTTCGTCCCTTCTCCTTCTACAAAAATTGAAAATCTCATTCTGCTTTTGTAAATCTCCACCAAATAACCCCTTCGTCCCAAGTCGCCGATTAACACCAAATCGCCCTTTGTCTCATTTACCAAATTTCCTCCACCACCCACCGATTTGTAAAAACATAACTATTCCAGCAGAAGCTTTTCACGTCATGAAATTTGGTACTTTACCTCCGGCGAAGGCGGTTGTGGAGGTGGAAGAGCGCTTGAGGAAGTTCGACACAGATATGTTTAAGTTGAGGAGCGCCGAGATCAAATTAGGTAGGGTTTTAGTCAAATTTTTAGCGGATTTCCTTCTCTACTGTCAAATTTTGATTCACCTTTTTTGTTTTTTCTTACACGATTTCATGGAAATGATGCGGGAACACATAAGGCGACAACTTCAAGAAGAAAGTAAATAGTGAATTTGGCTTATTTGTTGAATTGGGTTCTTTCTCTTTTGATAGAATATGTATCGGAAACCTTTGTACAAAATTTGGAATATGAATTTTAACATTTTCAAGATTTTGACGGTGGTTTGTACAATATTTACTGGAGCTTTTGTAATTGTCATAAATGATTCAACAGTCGCATCTGAAGCACAAATGAGTAAAAAACAAAGGGGAATGGAGTACATAATGATTCAACAGTAGAGGTGGTGGTGGTGGTGGTGAAGGTGGAGCAACAACGGCGGTGGAGGTGGTGGCAGTGAGGGGAGGTGGAGCGGCGGAGGTGGTAGAGCAGTGGTTGTGGCTGGCTGGAAGGTGGTGAGGGTGGTGGTGGTCGCGTTGGAAGGTGGTGGCTTGGAAGGTAGTGGTGGATCGGTGGCGGTGGCACATCAGAGGGGTGGTTTGGTTGTGGTGGTGTTCGGCAGCTGAGGGTGGTAGGTGGAGGGCATTTTTTCTTTCAATTTTTGCTTTAGGCTGAAAGGGCATTTTAGTCATTTCAACTTAGTCAATGACCAGAAATGGTCAGTCAATGCCGGAATATAGTTTTTAGGGTTATATTTACACTTATGTAAAGTAGTTAGGGTTATTTTTGCACTAAAAATTATGACTAAATGTTTTTTGGTCCCCAACATATGTCGCAATACCATCTTTTGATCCCTGATGCCAATACCGCGTTCATTCGGTACCCAACAAATTGAAAATGATTTGTTTGGCCCCAAAACCACATTCCATGTGGTTTTCAAGTAGACTAAATTATGTTTTGGTCCCTAAGATATGATCTTATACCATCTTTTGGTCCTCAAAACCACCTTGAAAACCACCCTGGGGATCAAACAAATCATTTTGAATTTGTTGGGTACCGAATGTACGTGGTATTGGCATCGTGGGCCAAAAGATGGTATTGCGACATACGTTGGGGACCAAAAAATCAATTTAGTCAAAAATTATGTTAGAATTATATTTTCACTTACTGAATTTATATAAGATTATATTTGTATTCTCCCAATATTTAATTATAATTAATCATATGTGTTATTTTCATTTAGTTTTTATTAAATATAAAAATATAATTAAAACCTACGCCTACTCGAATTTTGTATTTGAGCAAAATTTTGAATACATTAATTTATATTTTATTTAATGAGAAAGATATAGACTGCATTATCATAACTTATAGTGAGACAATGGACAAGGTAAAATTTTGAAAATTTTAAAAAGCACCCCATGTCATCTTCATCTTTAAACAATTGTAGTTAGACCCTCCGTCTCACCATAAGAATAGATGAGACAGTCTCATCCAAGTTTTTATATTATGTTAATTTTCTTATTCACATTTTAAAACAACTCGTATATACAATTACATATATTTTTAATAGCATGTATTTTTTGTAATATTATTGAAATAAATGCTTAAATAATTTTTACAAAGCAACGTCTTGGAAAAAATCATCTTTTCATAGGCATATGAAAAGATGGGGTTGAATTAGAATTATAGAAATGTAAAAGGTTTTAGTTGCAATATTAAAAAAATTCTACGCAACGTGCATTAATTATAAGTTTATGACCCGATTAATTCAACACATATTTTTTTATTTTGATTTCTTCTAATTTACAATTTAAACCAGGGGCGGAGCCAGAAAATTTAATTTGGTGGGCCACAATTTAATTTGGTGTCTCTATCTCCGAAAGTTGTGCTAAAATTTTGATTTTGTTTTAAAAAAATTAAGGGTACAGTAGGTCTAATTTTTTTTATAAAAAACTACGGTATTAATAAAAAATTATATATTAATTAACTAAAAAATTAAATATATATATATTTTAAAAGGTAGGGCAATTGCCATACATTGCACTATGGTAGATCTGCCACTTATTTAAACCTTGATCTTCAGACTCTTTTACAAATCATCAAACGTGAGCAATTGAATTGTTTGTTGTACACAAACAATCGTTTTTATTGAATACTAGCGGAATACCATCGTGCGATATTATTTAATTAAAATATTAGCATTAAGTTTTTTTACATGTTGTGTCTCACATTTCAATTGAAAACAAAGAATTTTATTTAAAACTTTAAAGTTTAGTCATGTAAGAAAAACTATATGAGATAGTTAGAAATCGTTAAATGTTGAATACAATAAAATTTTATTATTTTTATAAAGTTTAATTTAAATTATTTAAAAGTAATTATTTATATGATGACATTCATTTTAAAAGGCTATCATAATTATATCTCATTGCAGTAAATAAAAGTAAATACCAAATAATCTTATTAGTCTCACTAATTATTAAATATCCTTATTTAACAGTTAGCGGTCTAAAATAAGACTTTGTCATGTACAAATTAATAAATAAATAATATGTATACATATTTCTATCACAAATACTCTATCAATGTATAAAAAAATCTAAACATTTTTTTATTTCTGATTATGTGTGTCTTTAAATTTCTTCAGATAAAGACAATGAGATATTCATAGTTTTAATTATATCTTAAAATTTTATATATTTTAACAAATTATGATTGATTATATATTTTAAAAAATTAAAATCATTACATATTATAATATTATGATAAGTTATGATTGATTATATATAGTAAATAATTAAATCAGTAACATATTATAATATTAGTATATTATTTTTAGACAACTTGAATTTAGATTAATCAAAAAGAGTTCAATATCTCCTATTGACAACACCATCCAGAAATCAAACAATTTCTTGGATAAAGTTCTTAAAATGCAACACGTGGTTTACTGGAATAAAGGAAATGGAAGACGTTTACCATTGCTAGGAGATTTTTTCATGTGTCAATATATTCATTCTAATCGTTTGAAGATCCAACGTACAATGATAATGGTGATCCAAACAATTTTAAACTTTAGACCACGCAGATTTGCAAAAACTTATAATTTTACACGTTTTCTTTCAATTTTTTTTATCTCCAATTCAAAACGTATTAATTGCACACGTTTGATGATTTGTATAAAATATTTACCTAGTACTTTTAATAATTTAAAAAAATACATGCTAATAATACAAAAAAATACTACTGAGTATAATAATTACACGTATATGCAGGAATTGAGTATAATAGAGAGCAAATAACTTCCGTGTCCCTTTAATTATCACGATCGTTCATCATTGACTTCTTATCTTCTTTTTTAAACACTTTTGATCCCTTAACTAACAAAACTGCTTAAACGTGATCATTCCATCATGTCAAACCGTCAAATTTAGTCAAAACGTCAATTTTAAAGCCAAAATAGACATTTCCCTTTTTTCCCCTTCTCCTTCCCTTTCCCCATTCTGCCTCTAGAACCACCTGAAACCCTACCCTTTCCGCCACCCTCTAACACCACCACCTGAAACCCTCGTTCCCACCACCATTTGGATGTTTCAAAATCCGGTTCTTCAATGGGCAAATCGCGCTTTGCCCTGCGGTGCATCTGCCGTGAGATCGGTGTCGCAGGAGACAAACGGCAACCGTGTGCCGCCGTTCGAGGAGGTGCCAATCACCCTCTGTCGCGACCGTGTTGATAAGAACTCGTCGGAGGTGACATACGTGAGCATCAACAGGGTTAAAGTTTCTGCGGTGGAGGAATTTGAGGTGAGGGAAAACGCTGCCGCCGGATTTGAGGTGAGGGTTTCTGGGGCCATGCAAGTTGAGGTAAGGGAAAAGGACACTGGCGGAATTTGAGGTGAGGGTTTCTTGGGTGGCGCTATTTGAGGTGAGGGAAAACAACACCGCCGAGATTTGAGGTGAGGGATAACGACGCCAACATAATTTGGGGTGAGGAGATTGGAAATGGTGAGGACGAGGGTTTCAGGTGGCGGGTCTGGGAAGGTGAGAAGGTGGAGGGGCGGCGGCGCGTGAGCGGAAGGCATGGAGGAGAGAAGGTTGGACTGGATTGTAATTAAATTAAAATATGGGAGGGGCCGAGTTTAATAAGGAGTAATATTGTTTTGTATTTTATCTAGATGGTATTAGTCATTATTGTTCTATAAATTTTTTCACCACTAAATAACTATTTATGGAATCTATTAATGTTAACAAGTGTCCATGGACATTTGTTATAAAAACCCATAAACTTATTTAATAAATATGTGAAACAAATCTAAGATATGATCCAAGACATATTATCTCAAATAATTGGCCGATCTTGTGTGATTAAGAAGCCGAGAGAGTTCAAAAATGATGAGTGACACGTATGAAAGGCTCATCAGTTTTAGGTTGATGCAAAGTGCAGCAGCTAGGAATCTAGGATGGTCCAATGCAAAAAGTGATCTTGTTGCTAAATACTTGACACTTGTGATACACATTTATGCATAAATTTTAAAGTATAATTCTTTCTTTCCATATGCTGCAAAACAATTTATTGAACCCACCATTAATTAATATGGACATTATAGTACTAATATTTAGTCAATGGATTATTGAAGCTTTTATAGGATTTAAAAAATAAATAAATTAAAACCCATGTTAATGGGAGAAGTTTATTAGTTTCTCCAAACCTATTAGTAACTTTCGTTACCTCAAAAGAATCACAATAGTGAAAGTTTGTACAAAAACCTTGAAAAAGGCAAAAAATTTGCCTATTGCAAGCTGAAATATCTAATTAGGTAAAGATTGGTAGTGTTTTTGAATGTAACACCTTCACCCCCTGTGTCGATGTTAAACATTCGGCCAGACTTCCAATTTTAACTAACTAATAACTCTCTTTAAGAAGCCGAAATATACATTAATTAAAAATTTTGAATAGTTCTGAGCTTCCGAAACTGCTATCCTTAGGTTAGTAATCTGCAAATCTCCTGGCGTCCATAGTCCTTTACAAATTGTTGTTCGATTATTATCCAAAGAGCTTCCTTTCTGGTCCCATGTATGTTCAACATCAATATGCCCCAGGTCTTTCTTCCTTCACATAATCCTCTCTGTAAAACCTTTCTCCATCCTCTCTGCAAATCTACAAATCCTCCCTACGGATCCTTTTTGCCACAGTTGTCTCGTTCTCTGCATAATAAACTCATCAGCACCATCTATTTACCCTTTCAATTATGATTTCAGGTAAGTTAATCCTATCTAGTTTAATTAGAGCTTTGATATTTTTGTTTAGATCACAGAAAGAAATTGAAGATTGCAAATTGTGAGAAGACCTAGCTAGTTTTGATAAAGCATCAGCCACCTTGCTTCCTTCTCTGAAAGTGTGTGTGATAGTGACATGCTTTAGAAGTTTTTGGATATCATACACCAGGTGATATATGATCCAAGGAGCCTTAAGAGGGTCTCTAATAGCCTCTACAATCCGTTTCTAAACTAAAGGCTGTTAAACACAGAGATGATGCAACATGAAAGCCTTGTGATAATGCAAGTATTTCAGAGTGTAAAGTTGAGGTTGCATATAGACATTTAAGTCCAGCTCTGATTACAAGTCCTTTGTGATCCCTTACGACGATACCAATCTCACATTTATTATCATCAGAGTTCCAAGAGACATCCACATTAACTTTTAATTCTGTAGATTTCTTCCATTCTACAGTCCTAATTATAGGTTTAGGTGGAGGCCTTATGGATGTCATTAAACCATTATGAAACCATATCAAATCAGAGTTTTTGTTAGAGAAAATATTCTTCCTGAAGAAGCAACAAAATATATCAACTCTGATTGATTCAATTATGGCTGAAAAGGGGGATGGTATTATCATATAACCTTTTGTTTCTACATTTCCACAGGTTCAAGCAGACAAAAGCAGGGGTTATTGCTATTAAGTATGAGTGTATTAGTGAGTCCCCTGTTTGTAGTCCAGTAGTATGACAATCTATAAAAAATTGAATGAAAACTAGGAGTTCTAATTGCAAGTAAGTTGTCATAAAAGGACAAAATTCTTGCAGGCAGCTCACAGAAATTAAAGAAGTGACTTATAGAATCCTGATTATTGCAAAATGGACATTTAGATACAAGACTGATATTTGAGAAAGTAAGAATGTCATCAAAAGGCAAATTTGCATTTGATAGTTTCCATAAGAATACAGAAACTTTACTGGGAATGCCCTTGTCCAAAATTTTCTTTAGGATTCACAAAGGCCTTCTTCTTTGAGTTGTAGCATGGAAAGCTGATTTGTAGGTGAAAACTCCTTTGGGTGAGGGCTTCCAGCTCAACCTATCAGGTCTAGATGGTGTTAGCTCTGCGGCCTGCAAAAAATTGAAAATGTTAGATGGTAGAAACTGGAGCTGTGGCAGTATTGTGGTTTTGTTGTTTATGAAATCATAAATTGAAGATTGAATAGGGAGTGTGGAGATCGGATCACAGTAATTTTGGAGACAACCATAACCTGTCCAGTTAGAAGTATAGAAGTTAGAATAACCATCTCCATGTATTACCCTAGAATTTACTTCAGCCAACCTGTTACGTTCCACAATCATATTCCAAGTTTGTGATTTTCTAAGTGTGTGAGGTATAGACCACAGTAATTGAGCCCAAAGTGTATCACCTATTTGGAATTTCCACCAAAATTTTAGTGAAAAAGCATCAATTATGTCTTTGAAATTTCTCAGTCCAAGTCCATTTTCTGATGTTTAATAGGACATATTTTTAATGCATTTCCAAACTTTTTTACTGCCATATTCATTTTCACCCCAGAAGAAAGTTGATTTTTTTTATTTTTAACTCTTTAATGACAGTGTTTGGTGGTATCATTACAGTCCAAATATGTTGTGGTATGGCAAACATTACAGTTTTGATAAGAATAAGTTTTCCAACCATACTTAACCATTTGTTTTTCCAGTTGTTTAACAATTTATCATATTTCTCAAGAATTGGCTGGAAATAGACTGCTCTAGTCCGACCTGTGAAAATAGGGCATCCCAAATAAGTGAAAGGGAATGATCCTTGTGTCATACATAGCTTGGATTTAACTAACCAAATTTCCCTTTTTGAAGCATTTTTACTAATATAAAAACTAATTTTTGAGTAGTTTATCTTTTGGCCACTTGTTTCTTCAAATACTTCTAGAAAAGTTTTTAATCTAGTTAAAGTCAGAGGTGTGGATTGTATAAAAAATCAAAGTGTCATCTGCATAGGATAGATGGGAAGTTGGTACAACATTATGAGGAAGAACAAAAGGATTCAATTTATAATTGAGAAAACAAAAGGCTATGCTTTTAGAGAAAGTTTCGGAGAACAAATTAAAGAGAATAGGGGATAGAGGATCTCCCTGTTTTATTTCCCTTGAAGGTTTGATGAAACCAGCAGGTTTACTATTGATGAGAACAGAGAAACATGCAGTTGAGAGGTTCCCTATGATGATGTCAACAAACTGGATATTGAAACCAAATTTTAACAGTATAGCATGTAAATGACTCCATTTTACCCTATCAAAAGTCTTAGCTAAGTCTAATTTCAAGATGCAATTTGGATGTTTTCCTTTTTTATTTAAAAAAGCAGTCATCTCTCTTGCATACAAAACATTATATGAGATATCTCTTCCTTAGATAAAGGTTGACTGGTTTTTTGAAATAAGTTTAGGCATTAAGCAACTAATCCTGTCAACTATCAATTTTGTGAAAACCTTATTAATAAAATTTGATAGACTAATGGGGCTAAAGTCATTAAAAGAAATTGAAATTTCCTTTTATGGGATCAAGCATATCCAGGAACTTGATATTCCATGTGGGATTTTTGTTCCTCTCATGAAATATAGGGTGGCATCTAGTAGGTCTTCGACAATGGTATCCCAGTTTTGTTTGAAAAAAATAGGAGTGAATCCATCAGGCCTAAGTGTGCTATTTTGATTAAGTGAGAAGACAATTTTTCTAAGCTCCTATAGGTTAGGCTGTTGGGTTAGGAGATCATTGTCTTGTTGGCTGAAAATTGTTGGGATTTGATTTATAAAATGATGCTGGAAAAGATCTGAGTTATCCTCAGAGTCATCAGTCAAAAGCTTATGATAAAAATAAATGGCTTCTTTTTCTATTTCTAATTGATTATTTAGCCAGCTTCCATTTTCTGACCTAATTTTTGTTATGCACTGTTTTAATCTTTTTTGTTTCACTGAGGCATGAAATACTTTGTATTTTTATCCCCATGTGTTAGCCATTTAATTTTAGCTTTTTGTTGCCAAAAAAGCTTTATAGGATATGAAACTAAAATACTCCATCCGTCCCTTTAAACGTGTCTTACTTCCTTTTTTTCACTATTCATTGATGATTTTATAATTTCAATATTTTACATTATGTATAACAATAATTTTTTAAAAATAGATATTCTAAAAATATGTATTACGATGAATATAGTCTCACACGGTAATTTATTAATTATATACCTATAAATTTTTACAATTCAAACGATATCAATTTTATTGATAAATAGTGAATTACGACATCTATTGAGGAACGGGGAGTATGCACTTTTTATTATAATGAACTCAAAAGAATGTAGCCGAATCATGATTCTAATTAAAGCCCATGGTTTGGCTCTAAACGTATACTTAGAAAAAGACGGCAATTTTGTAATGGCCTTTGGAGCAATGAAGTTCCAAATATATATATATCATGAGAGAGATCCATCGATCTTTCCAATTTGTTAAAGAACTACCACATATTAATTTATTAATCACTTGCGATTAATTAATTAATATAAAGCCCAAACTTGGACCAGAGGATAAGATATATGGTAATTCATTAGGGTTTTATTCTCAGATAAACTTTTCGTTCTTTGGATTTTATCAATGGCTGCATTCGATTTCATCACCGACTAACAAATCAAGTACAGTTGTCTCTTAATTTGGTTTTCCAGGTGTGTTGGTCCTTTCGCGATTTCGGCGAAATTTAAGGAAGTCCTTACTGTTGATTGGAGAAATCCAGTTACAACCTCCAAAAAGGTTCTCCAAAACAAGAACTACGGAGCTCTTGCAACCCAGTGGGGATGAACTTGGCCAACGATGAATAATTATGGAGATACGCAGTACCGGTCTGCTTCAAAACAAAACGGCTCGAACTACTCCAACGACACTACACCAATGATTGGAGAATTCCAGCAACAGTCTCTCCAAAAATAACAGAGCTGATGCAACCCGGTGAAGACAGTTTGAAAGGATTGAGTAGCAAACTGTCGATATGGCATGTGGATTTCAATCAGGAAATTGGATTGAAAGGTTCATTTGTGGGAGGCTTACTCCACTGTGTGTTAGCCACCGGTTAGGTGTTCTAGCATAGATTAGATAGATTAGTTACATTTGTTAGTTAGAGTTTCTATGACCTTTAACTAGCCACAATATTGTAACAGTTTTATATTAATGAGAAAGAGAATACATGTTTAATAAAATTGGATATCTTTTTAATAATCTTTTTAAGTCCAAATTAATTTACTTGATATTTAGACCATTTAAAGTTACTCCTATGACTGTCCTGCACTATAATTGAGTCATATGAAACGTTTTTCTCACACCCCAAATTATTAATTGTATAGGTGCCTTATTTTTTTTAAGTGTAATGTGCATGTAGAAAAAAAATGTTATAAGCCCCAAGTAACTGCTGCAATAATATTCTTTTCCTTTCCGTATAAGGTCTCATTTTACCAATATTACATGACTTAAATATTATGAGTAATGATACTCTAAGTAAAATTTCATAGTAAAACATTAAAATGAATGATGTGACATTAATGAAAAAACCAAATCACCAATTACATTTCTTGAAAAGGGTAACTAACAATGGATATATGAGTCATTTTTCTAATGCCACATTTTTTACTTTCAAGTTTCACCGAGAATATTTTGTGTGAGAACCTAAAAGTTTAGCTTCAGCACTGCCTAATCGGTAGTCTCTACTTGAGCATTAAACCTAAAACGTAACGTACGTATTTACCTGTGTCTCCCTCTTTTTTAATATAGGTGACGGTAACCGTTTTCTTTTTCCATATAATAAATAGTACAATTAAGTTGTACAGTATGCATAGTTTTTTATTTGTTTTTGCCTATATGGTGAAGCGCATAGTATTATTGGCGTGTCTTCCTAACATGTCAAATTTAATTCTTGTTAGTATATCGGATGAGAGATGGAACTATATCTATACTATACTAAAAGCGTACTAAATTAAATTGTGCATCCGTTTTGGTATGGTGGCCCGTTTCCTTTGCTCTCTCATCCTCCTGCTTGCTTCATTAGCCTTGCTCCTTCCCTGATTCCCAGTCTTCCCACCGGCTGCTCTAGGTGAACAACAATTTGCCGATTTTCAGTTTCCCTGTGAGTTCAACCACTTGCTTTTCCCCTTCTTCTGCACGCTTGGTTGATTTCCCCTCTTCGTTAAATGTCAGATTTCGTCTGTCTCTGGTTAACTCCTCCCCCACATGCCTGCTTCGTACGACCCTTTTTTTCTCCCTCTGCTGCATGTCTCGTTGGTGTTCCTCACCTCCCCTTCCGGCTTCTTCATTTAAGGTGAGTTGTGTTTTTATTTTTATTCTCATACTTCCACTCCATCAATTACCTCCTCTGTTTCTACTTTTTCGCTTTTTGTACGGGTAAATTTGGGTGACCAATTTGGGGATCCGATTTGTTCATCGTTTAGGAGGTCCGATTTGTTCATCGTTATACCACTTTGTTCTTCCGCTTTAGCCATTCAGTTCCTACTTTTTTGCTTTCTCTACGGGTTAATTCAGGGGTTTATTTGGGGGTTCTAATTTGTTGGTCGTTATACCGCTTTCTGCTTTCGTTTTTGGTTTCCTGATTTCTTTTCTGTGCGGATGAATTTGGATTCCCCATTTCAACGTATTTATTTCCTGTAAGTTATCTATTTTTTTTTAGTTTCTTGAACTAACATTTCCCCCTTCTTTTATAGGTAATTTCTGCTTCCCTCCTTTGTCTTCAATCTATAAAACAAATGTAAAATCCCTACTCTCGTGTTTATATATGTTCCATTTCTTGCTTTTTACCTGCCCTTTGTTGTGCTAGGATTCAATGACCTTAGTTTGCGCATTTTTTGTTCTGGTTTTTGGTTGACAAAAAGGGTTGTTCAGTTGCTTGCTTGTTAATTTTTACTATAGGTTTCTCAGGTGAGGTTTCTGTACCAAATAAAACCTTAGTTTTTGCATTTTTTTGAAGAGTTTCTCAGGTGTTGTGGCATTATAGAAAAGCAAGTCAGAGAGCTTAGGGATGTTAGAAAGTGGCCAGAGAGCTTAGGTGTGATTGATTTTTAGCAGTATGAAAACCCTCTTTTAGTTTATGATTTAATACGCTTTTAGTTTCGGTCCAGATGAATCTGTGATTGCTTTTATGCTCTAATTGATCATTCAACCTTCTAATAGCATTTTATATGTATATGTTATTGCTCATTGACACTGTTTCTATAAGATGGCTTATAGACTTAATGAACTCTTTTAGACTCTTCTTCATCTCTTGGTTTCATCTCTTGGTTTCAGTTCATGGTTTTTATCATTGCTTGTATGCCATTCTTTAGCACCTTGTTCATCTTACCAATATTTTTCTAATCCATTTTGGGCCTTGGTGGAAAGATAAGTGATGAGACGTCAAATGCATGTATTTTTTGAAGTATTTAACATCTCTTTTGTTATATTTTTGTGGGAAAATTGCTAGATTTAGGTAGGTTTACATCATAAGGGGTTTAGATAACCGTTTTCGGTTTTCGTATCTAAATCCT
>JAULKM010014639.1:0-30807 GCA_032355605.1 Rubia tinctorum
AGCCGAGAGGAGACCGCCAAAGATGAAATTTGTACGTTGCTCTCAGTCCTACTACACAACCAAGAATGGTAGATAGTGGCAAGTATTAGGGTCATCCACAGAGATATTACAAATCTAATAATTAACTAAACACAACTGTGATCGGGTCATCAATCCGACCACTCGTTAGGAATAGACATTGTTGTGAAAACAGTCATTGTGAAAACAGTCATTGGGGGGAATTCATACTGATAACTATTAGTATGCAAACTATCACGAGAATTAACAATATAAACTAACACTCTGGGAATATTAGCGTTATATGATTAGTATCATTTCGATCATCGATTTCATCAAATACAAGAACTAAACCCTATTCTAGTGTTTATGACACGCAGTACGGACAATGATCAAAACTTCCCCCTATCTGTCACATAGAGGTGCGCGTATTAAATCTTCCATCAGTCTTACCTCCGCACCTTAAGAAGAGCAACAACAAAAATGGCTCATTGTGCAGGTCTAATTATCCCTCGTGCGATTAAGTCCTGAGTGGAACACCACGAACTCACTACCCCTAGGCGTACAAAGGCAAAGGAAGTAGGAGTCTTATTGATGGCTCTAGGATTAACAAAATAATCCTAGTTTGCTACTAAGTCTATCTCTACCCACAACTCTTTGAAACGAATAGTTGGCTAACTAGTGCATAGTCGATCATGACAATTAGCAATGGTAACCTTCGTGTACACACCCACACAGTTCCAAACTATCGTCGGTCCAAGCGCATCTAGGTTTCCTTCCTCGAGGCCATAGTGCAACAACATTAAAGTAGACTTAGGTGTGTGATAACAAAGTGTGACAATCATGCAATTCACAAGAATTATAAAAAACAAGCCAACATAATAATCACAAAACACATAGAAATAGGTAAATCTAGAAATCTCACAAAATAAACATTAACACATGAATACTATGTTCCCCAAGTAATATCCCTACTCCCTAAGCATTGAACCCAAGTATTTCATTGGATTCAACACTTTTGGGCTAAAGAAAAATGAAAAGATGAAAAGAAAATAACCTTGAGTGAAGGAAGAGTATTTTATCTCTCTAACCTACTCTTGAGATCTAAAAATGAACATAAACAGACATAGGTAAATATATATAATAGTAGGAAATTGGGCCTAAAAATAGGCCCAAAATGGTTAAAAACCCTAGCAGCAGCAACCGACGCGGATGGTAGTGTCTGGCACGGCCCGTACCGGCCAAGGGACCTTCGTGCTGGCGTGGAACGTTGCCCCTGGCATAGGTCGTTGCCTTGTGCCAGCGCGGGCTATCAGTCTTGGCATAGGTCATACCTACTCGTTCTGGCACGGTCCGTGTCAACTGGCACAGGCAGCCGACCTGCACTCCATTTTTAATCTTCTGATGCACACCCCATGTTGTTTAGCGCACCCCATCAGCTGGAACCTCATTTTGCTCAGTATCTCAGCTGGGACTTGTCGTTCTTTACACCCCATCGGCTAGTCTTGGCATTGGTGACTTGAAATGGCACTAACCGTGTAAAACAAAATGGACTACTCCCCTACTTAGCCCATGTGTTTGAGTGAAAAGATGATTTGGACTGCACAGCCAGCCAGAATGGGCACGGTCCATGCTGGATCTTGGAACGACTCTTGTTGGGTGGAATGGTGCCAAAGGCTCCTGCCACATGCCGTATCGCTTGGAATGAACCATGCTAGACCTAGGCCTCATGCTGGCCTTGTCCGGTCTGTGCTAGCCGTGGCTAGTTGAGTCAACTAAATTGTTCTCGAGAAGACGAATCCAATGGTTCCACCCTCAAGGGCTTATTCTTCTAGGATTTTCCCAGAACTTTGTGCAACTCCCGAAAAACAATTCTTCTATTTCAGACTCTGCCTTCTTGAATTTCGAATCAACATTTAATGGTCCCAATTCCATCTACTACCATGCTTTAGAGTCCTTAGCCTTAAATCTACTACCATACTTGCAAATGGCCTTCGATATCTTCTACCATCCTTGCGAATAGCCTTCAAATATCTACTACCACCCTCGCGGATGGCCTACCACAAAACATAACGAAAAAGTACTCACGAGCAACCTACTAATGAGATAAAAAATGAGGATATGAGTGCACGTGAATACAAAATGTTCATTAGTTTTAATTAAGTCTACAAAACTCGAGATTTAGACAAGAAAACCAATAATGGCCGTCTAAACCCTTTGTTGTACAAACCTAACTGAAACTAGCAATCAACCAAACAAAAGATGATAATAAATGTGTCAAATGCATCGGCTAACACATACATAATGGTGCACATAAATCCCCCCACACTTAAACCTTTACTCGTCCTCGAGTAAATAAAAAAGAGAAAATATCCAAGAGAAATGTTGCATGCAAAGAGAAGTTAGCCAATACATTCAACTTATTCCCAAGATTCTCTAGTTCCCCCAAATAAGTGAGAATCTCACAACTCTCACACTCCCCAAAGATTCTAAAGTAACCTAACCACCCGGAATATTTTTAAGAAAAAGGTAAGTACAAAAGATAAGTGTTGAACTATCTTACTCCCACAAAAAGCAATCCAAGAGTTGTTGCCGAAAAAACCACCAAGGACAATTCAAAAGATCCTCAACTTGGTTGTAACAAAGGATAACTCGAGATTCTCAACTTAGCTACAACCAAGGAAAATGCTGAAGGATTCTCAACTTAGTTTCCGTTTTCTCTCAATTTCTCTAATTTTTCCTGGGAGCCCTTTCGGGTTTTCATCCTAGCATTCATACATGTTGAGCTCACCATCTCACCCTTTTCAACATGGACTCTCATTTTTTCCTAGGTTTTCCAATGTAGCCAGGCCTAGCCTCTCATTTTTACCTAGGCCTTTCGACCTATCCAGGCTTTCTTTCCCATTTTTGCTTAAGTTGCCCTTTCAGGTTTCAAACTTAGTCGGGTATATGTATATTTCAATTTGTTTTTGTGTAGAACAAAAGGCTTTAGAGTTGGGCTTCATACTAAAAAAGATAGTGAAAAAGAAAAAAAAATTACACCACCTAAAGTGTTGATCCCAAAACATTCCCCAACAAAGTGATAACCACTTAAAGATCACACCACCAAAGATTCTACCAACTTCCAATACCAAAGAAACCACCAATTGAAGCAAAACCAAAAAAACAAAGGAATCTCAAGATGAAAACTCATAAGTGTTTCACTACTTCCTCCCCCACACTTGAACCTTGTATTTTCCCCAATTCAATGAATTAATAAAAACCATGAGTGTGAAAGAGAAAGGTAGTGAAGCTTACTCACGTGACTCCGAATGGGCTCTCCTCAAGTGCCGAGTCTCGTGCCACCTTCTTCTCTCCTCTTGATGCATTTCTTGCCTCTTGATAGGAATTACATCTCTGAAACCTTTGAGCTTCGATATGTGGAATCTCTCAAGTTCAATGGATTCTTCATGGACAATCGATCTCTCATCTACAATGGTGAACTTCTCCTTCATCTCCCGCTCAATGGACTCCAACCTAAACTCCCAAGTATGCATGGTACCTTCCATAGAACATAGCCTACTCCCAAATTCCTCCAATTGTAAGCTCATTCCTTCTACTGCATGGCCAATGTTCTGCATAAATCAGGTAGAGCTTGCAAGTTATTCGGGGATTATGCGGAATTAGTCAAGGACATCTACGAATATCTGAGTACGGCTAATCGGTGCCCTAAGTGGGGTCTCATTGTCATCCTCTTCAATGTCTATATCCGGGTTTGATAGAATTCTATAGAAATCCTTCTCAAATCTCGGATCAGGGCCTATGAAAAGGTCATCCAACACCGTATCATGGTCGATAGTTGTACGCTCTGGCTGGGGAGAATCATGAAATTGTACACTGAGGAGCCACCATGTAGCCATAAAAAGTAATCCTCTGAAGTCGTGGTGGCCACCATACCCACTTTCGCCAGCCTGTCGGTCGTGTACCGTATCCCAGAACAACCCAAATTCACCACCGCAATGAAGAGGGAACCAGATGGGCCAATTATTTGGCTAGAAGTCCAACCATGCCTCCCATAAGAATCTTGCCATCTTTCTTTTTTCCCATTAAAAGGCATTCATCCACGAAAGTCACAACCATGTTGGGATAAAAATTCCCCTTTGAAGTCATCGCCCAAAGGACTTGAACATCCAACCCGAGACACTGTGAGATCTCCCTATGGAAAAAACACTCTCATAGCCAACAATCATTAAACGTAACACAATGTCGGGTGGACAGTCATCGTGCTCTTGCAAAGATGCTTCCTCTTTGTGCCCGAAGAGATTCTCCAAAAAAAATGCTCAATGATAATAGAAGGCCTTGTCGGTGAGTCCTTGGAATCTCCTTCAAGTACTTCCACCCGAATGCTTGGGAAATATCTTGATGCGACATAGTGTACTCAGTGTCATTCAAGTGGAATCAAATGAGTCTCCTCCCCTCACTGTTCTTCATTTGATCCAAAGTTGCCAAGAATTTCAAATTCCATCGAATATAGGTCTTCAAGTGCTACTCCAAGAAATCCTCTAGGCCTGGAGCTCCCAAAGTCTACAGCTCCCAAAGTCTTCATCGAACCAAATACGTGATGGGCTCAAGTTGTCCTAGAGCTCCCAAAGTATCCTTGCAAGTGAACTTTGTTTCCAAGATGGCACGCTTCGAGAATCTTAGGTACCTCCACCTTCGGGCCGCACTCAAAAAAATGTTGGTTAAACCATGAATTCATCAATGAAAACTGCGGGGTTGAGAGGAAGGGAAGTTTCCAGCTCTTGTCACCCAATATTGGCCGGTTTCTTACCCTTGTCACCCTGGGAAGTTGTTCCCTTTTTCGACATTTTCCTTTTTGGAGCCATCCTATTCACACCAAGAAAAAAGCGATAATGCAAAGATAACCAAAGGCATGCATTAAGATTCATTCAAAAATAATATTCCTTTCTAAATAGGCAGGCATTTCAAATCATGTTATCTCAACATAAAGGCTATTCAATCAAGAATCATTCTTTCTAAGCAATCAACCCATGAATAATCATAGCATCCCATCAACAAGATCATGCAACCAAGATTCATCCCTCCTAAATCATCACAATCAATGAAGAACACATCATCAAATCACAAGCACAATACACCCACCCTCACACTAAGTTTAGCACAAGATCATCAAAGAACCTAAAATTTCTCCCAAAAACACTTCAACATATTTTTAAGTACAAAGCTCATTATAACATCACCATCATCCTAAATAAAGAAAGCAAACATAGAGTTGAAAGGATTACCCAGAATTTGAAGCCAAGACATGAAGAATCCACACAAGAAGAAGAAAAAATGCAAATCGTTTTAGGAAAGTGGCTCAAATTTTCGAGATAGACCAAGGAAAAATGAGAGTGAGTATTTTTGGGAGATTTTAATGAGATAAATGAATCCTATGGGTGAGTTAATGTACTACGGTTCATTATTTTCAGCAAAGAATGTGACTCAAAAAGAGGTACAAATGAGATAAGAATGACATTTTTGAAATTAGAGAAAGAAAAGGACAAAAATAACAATCTATTTATGCATAAGGGAGGTGTTGATATACTATTTACATCAACACTTGAAGGAAACAAAGGTTTTGCTGAATTAATGAGCCAAAAATTTCATGTTTTAGGCCAAAATTCAAAATTTTAAAAATACGAATTTTTGGCCTAAATATCGCAGCACGGGATGCTTGACACAAGCCATCCCTCGTGCTAGCAACCTAGCATGGCCCGTGCCAGGGCTCAGTACGAGCTGTTCCAAGCGAAACGGGTCGTGCCAGACCTCAGCATGAGGCACCTTCGTGCTAAATGGGTGTGACACGAGGTCATCTCTGTGAATAGTGCATTTTCCCCTTTTTCCTCCCCCTTTTCAAAGAAACTTTGTCACCTAACAAATCCTATATCCTTTCATTAAAAAAGAATGAGACTCAAACTAAAATTCATCGACCAACAAGAGTTTCATTCTAAAAACTGTCACACTAAACATGCAAAATATATCTACTAATAATATATTAAGAACAAAGAAAGAAAGACCACGTATCTTCATTGTCGTCATCACGACTTTTTCCTTTTTCATGCATTTTAATTAAAAGCACCTACCGTTGGGTCTCCGAAGTCACCATCAGCAACTCCACCCATGATGACATCCTTGTGAATAGGTCTTCACAAGAGTCATCCTTACCTTTAAGCGCTTTGTTTTCCAAAAGAGTGAGTATCCATTCATATCCAATAACCAATCCTTAGCCAATTCCTTGGTTTAGGAGGTAGTCGAGGGTGTTTTACATCCTTTCCACTTTCCATAAACCATTACACATTAGTGAGTATAGAAAAATAATCTAAGACAGATAAATCATCACTAACATTATGCAAAGCGATAGTCTCATCGATATGATCATCACAAATAAAGTGCAAGGTACGACCCCTTTTATCACTCTCATAGTCATCAAAAATATCATCAACTATGCTATCTTCATCATTATTATCAAGAATCACATCAAGGTAATCATCATTATCAAGAATCACATCAAGGTAATCATCATTATCTACCATGCAAGAGTCATCATGTTGAGCATTTTCTTTACACAAAGTTATGTCTTTACACACAAGAGAGAGATTAGGTGAATCATTTTGGATTTATAAATACCAAAACCCACTCTATCCATGTCATCCTCTAAGGTTAGTGTTCCTGAATGAACATCAATCTTAGTCCTTGATGTTTTAAGAAAAGGTCAACCAAATAAAAATAAGGGTGCATCACCATTGTGCGCTACATAAAGGACATAAAAGTCCGCTAGAAACACCAAATTGCCCACTCAGACCATCACATCCTTCACTAATCCCCGAGGACTAGCTTGGGAATGATCGGCCATTTGGATGATTACTCTAGTTTCTTTAAGTTCTCTTATCTCTAGGTTCTCATAAATGCACGAAGGAACGACATTAATAGAAGCTCCTAGATCAATCATAGCATTTTCCCCTAATTTACCACCTAAAGAAATAGTATTTGAAACATGTTGGTGTCATCACATTTTTTAGGCAATTTTCTATGATTAAGAGCGGTGACTCCCCCTATTTTCACTTTTCCTATTTTCCTAAGGGGTTTATTCCTCTTTCAAGTGCATGCGACTTTAAAAAATTTAGCATACGAGGGAACATGCTCAATCAAGTCTAAGATCAGGAAACAAACCTCAACCTTCTTGAAGATTTTTTGGATATGCTCATCATTGGTTGCCACATTTGGCCTTCCCCTAAGTGCATTAGGGAAGGGCGGCAAGAGATTAACCCTCGCTTTGGGTGTTGGAAGCTCCTTCACTGGTTCCTCCACAACCAATTCTTGCTCCTCCAATTTGGTTTTTTGCTTTCCACGACCAAGCCGTCCCCTTGTAGGATTTCCTTCTTGGGCTCATGCACCTCCTTCCCGCTTCTTAACTTCAAAGCGCTCACATTGCTCACATTGACCTCCGGTTGGGAAGAAAGCTTGCTGGAATCTTTGGCTTCAAGTCGGTTTACCAAGGTGGAAAGTTTCCCAACTTGAATCACTAGATTATTAATAATAAAGAATTCCCTACTCTCGAGATCTTAAATCTCCAGCCTTGTACACTCTGCAAAGACATCATGCTTCTTGGACAATTGAGAGATTGCTTCAAGGATTTTCTCTCATCCGACTTGTAAAGTAAGGCATTTTTTAAAGGCCTTTTTCCTATTAGATAGGGTTGAGGTAGACCTTTTCTGCCTCAGTTCTACCCTTGTATTTGGTTCTCCTTGTTCCAACATAATTTGGGAAGATCGTGGTACCTTGGGTTGAAGGTGTTTGCTTAGGGATCTTGTCTTTCTCCTCCTTGGTTCCCACAAAACCCTTGTTGTTGTCCCCTAAAAAGTGGTGGCCTATTTTCACCATTGTTGAAATCCAATGCTTTAACTTCCTCCATATCTTCCACCACTTGCGGGAAAACATCTGTGTGATGATCAAGGCTATAAATACCATAGACTCTTTCTTGTTGAACTTCCATTTTCATGAACTATTTCATCATGGAGGCAAGAGCTTGGACTTTATCCTCTAACTTAGGGGATTGAGATGATTCATCTATGGGCTTTACCCTAGACCTCTTCCTTTTTTCATTTTCTATCTCCTCGAAGAGTGTCATTGCCTCCCTTGGGTTCCTGTTGGTGATTGAACCATTGCTAGCGGCATTCACTATGTGCATGTCATCATCGCACAATCCTTCGAAGAAATAGTAAACCAAGTCTCCCTCTTTTAATGGATGATACAGATAACTAGCTAACAACTTCTTGAACCTCTTCCAATACTCATAGAGGGACTCATTAGGAAACTGAGAGATGTTGGAAAGTTGCTTCTTCATCCTTGTAGACTTTGAAGCTGAGAAGTATTTCTCAAGAAATCTGTGTTTCATATCCATCCATGAGGTGATACAATCAGGTGGGAGGTAGTATAACCAATCTTTGGCCAAATCCTGAAGTGATAAAGAAAATTCCCCCAGATTGTAATCTTCCTCAGAGACCAACTAGGTTCATGTTGGTACCAACTAGGTGGAATTCTGAAAGATGCTTGTTTGGATCTTCTCCGGTCATCCCATAGAAAGTCATCAAGCAATAAATCATACCGCTCTTAAGTTCACGTGTTACATTGGGTGGAAAGGGTGGAAAATGATGCAAAGTGGTTTATTCTCATAATTTTGAGCCATAAACTCCCTAAAAGTGCGGTTATCCTCCACCATTTCTTCATTATCTACAACTACCGAAAGTAGTTCTTGTGGAACTTCTGGCCTAAATCTCCTTGATGTGCACCATTATGCATGTGTTAGCCAATGCATTTAACTTATTTATTATCATATTTTGTTTGGTCGATTGTGTTAGTCAAACCAGCTATGGCCGACATGGACCTCACAAGGCCAGCACGAAGGTAAGGCCTAGCACGGCCCATTCCAAGTGATACGACCAATGTCAGTAGCTCCTGGCACAGCCCGTTCCATGAAAAATGAGCCATGCTATGTTCCAGAAAGGACCGTGCCCATTCCAGCTGGCCGTGCACTCCAAGTCACCTTTTCACTCCAAAAATCAGCTAAGTATGGGATCGGGACATTCTGTTTTACACGACCACACCATTTCAAGTTAAAAATGCCAAGATCAGCCTATGAGATGTCAAGAATGACGTGGAGCACAGCGAGATACTGACCAAAATGAGGATCCAACCGATGCGGCAGGCCAAATGACATGGGACACAAATCAGAAGGAGCAAAAAATAAAGTGCTGGCCAATGGCCCACACCGGCTGTCACAGACTGTACCGACATGAGGGGGAATGGCCTTTGTCGGCACAAGGCTATGGCCCATGCTAGGGCTAACATGCCACTCCTAACACGAGGCTCTTTCGGCCGGCATGGGCCTTTCCAGGAACCATCCCCTGCACTGGTTGCGGTTGCTCGGGTGTTTGGCCATTTCCCCCTACTTTTAGGCCCGATTCCCTACTACTATAAATATGGACCTATGTCTACTAGGGTTGAAGTGGATTCTCATTTTTAGATCTTAAGAGTAGAATAGAGAGATAAAATACTCTTCCTTCTCTCTAGGTTATTTTCTTTTCATCTTTTTAGTTTTATTTTCCAAAAGTGTTGAATCCAATGAAATACTTGGGTTCAATGCTTAGGGAGGATTTTACTTAGGGATATTATTTTTAGACATGTGTTCATGATCATTTAGTGAGATTTATAGATCTACCTATTTCTATGTGTTTTGTGATTATTATGTTGGTTTTTTGAAATTCTTATGAAATGCATGATTGCCACACGTTGTTGGCACACAACCAAGTCTACCTTCATGTTGTTGCACTAATGCTACCCCCTAGGAATGAAACCTAGATGCACTTAGGGTGACGATTGTCTGAAACTGGGTGTGTGCGTGAAAGTTACAGTTGTTAATTGTCACGATCGACCATGCTCTAGTTAGCCAACCAATGAGGTTCGAAAGTTTGTGGGTAGAGATAGATTAAGTAGCAAACTAGGATTGTCTTGTTGATCCTTGATTCATCAATAAGATGCCTACTTCCTTTTCCTTTGTAGGCCTAGGGGTATTTCATTCGTGGTGTTCCGCCCGAGACTTAATCCCACGAGGGAGAATCAGACCTGCACAATGAGCCATTGTCGTTGTTGCACTCTCCTAGTTGTGGAGGCGAGACCAATGTAAGATTTTATACGCGCACCACTATGTGACAGATGGGGGCAAGTTTTGACCATTGTCTGCACCACGTGACACAAGCACTATAATAGGGTTTAGTTCTTGTATTTGATGAAATCTTTGATCGAAATGACATTAACCATGTTACGAAAATATTCCCCGAGTGTTTAGTTTATATTTTAATTCTTGTGATCATTTGCATTCTAGTAGTTGTTAGTACAAACTCCCCCCCCCCCCAATGACTATTTTTATAACACTGTTTTATTCCTAATATGTGGTCAGATCGATGACCCGACCATGGTTGTGTTTAGTTGATTATTAGATTCCTAACATCTCTGTGGACGATCCCGGTACTTGCCACTGTCTACCATTCTTGGTAGTATAATAGTAGGAACGGGAGCAACATTAAAAATTCTATCTTCGACTCACGTCCCCCTCTCGGCTCAGTAGATCTCCCGTGAAAATTTTATTTATTAGCGACGCTCGGGAGGGAGCAGGTCAAACTTTGGCGCCGTTGCTGGGGATGTTTGTTTGACAGTCTAGTAGTCAGCTTGCATAACATGTTACTTGATTAATTAGTGTTTTTTTGTTTTTTGGGTTTTTGCTGTTGAGCTTTCTTACTAGTTTTTGGTTACTTCTAACTCTTTTAGCTAGTGTTGATTTGAGTTGGCCATTGTTTTATTCCCGGTTTATGGTACATACCCGTGCCAAAAACTTGGGAGTTTTACATAGTCCTCCGGATTACACAAGTGGTAGGTGGAGAAGGAAAAGGAGATTTAGGCCGGAAGTTTCACAAGAGCCACTTTCGGTAGTTGTGGAGAAAGAAGAAATGGAGAAGAATATCCAAACTCTGAGAGAGTTTATGGCTCCAAATCTGGAGAACCAACTTCTTTGCATCATTTTCCCACCCTTTCCACCCAATGTGACGTGTGAACTAAAGAGTTGTATGATTCATTGCTTACCTACTTTCATTGGGATCTCCGGAGAAGATTCAAACAAGCATCTTTTGGAATTCCACCTAGTTTGTACCAATATGAAGCCAGCTAGTGTTTCGGAGAAAGACTAAAATCTGAGGGCGTTTCCCTTCTCAGTTTGGGATTAGGCCAAAGATTGGTTATACTATCTCCCGCAAGGTTGTATCACCTCATGGATAGATATGAAGCGGAGATTTCTTGAGAAATACTTCCCAGCTTCAAAGTCTGAGGGATTGAAGAAGCAACTTTCCAACATTTCTCAGTTCACTAACGAGTCCTTCTACGAGTATTTGAAAAGGTTCAAGAGATTGTTGGCTAGTTGTCCTTATCATACATTTAAGGAGGGAGACTTGGTTTACTATTTCTTAATGGTTTGATCGCCAACAAGAGCCCAAGAGAGGCAATGGTACTCTTTAAGGAGATGGAAAATGAAACAAGGAAATTTGGTATAAGGTCTAGGGTTAAGCCCGTGGATGAACCATCTCAATCCCCTAAGTTAGAGGAGCAAGTCCAAGTTCTTTCCTGGATGATGAAAAAGTTCATGAAAAGGGGAGTTCAATAAGCAAAAGTATGCGGCATTTTCAGCCTTGATCACCACACGGATGTTTGCCCACAAGTGGTGGAGGACTTTGAGGAAGTTAAGGCGTTGGATTTTAACAATGGTGGAAATAGGCTACAATTTTCTAAGGGATAACAACAAGGGTTCTGTTGGAACCAAGGAGGTGAAAGGAAAGATCCCCTATGCAAACACCTTAAACCTAAGGTACCACGATCACCCCAAACCTATCTGAGAGGAGAAGGGCCTTCTAAGAACAAAGCCTAACTTTACAAGTTGGACCAAGAGGAAATCCTCAAAGCAATTTCTCAATTGTCTAAGAAGCATGACTTCTTTGTGGAGCGTACAAGGCGAGAGATTAAAGATCTCAGGACTAGGGTATTCTCGAGCATTAAAAATCTTAAGATTCAAGTCGAGAAACTTACCACCTCGGTAAGCCAACTTGAATCCAAGGAGTCTGGAAAGCTTTCTTCCCAACCGGAGGTCAATCCATGGAATGTGAGTGCTTTGAAGTTAAGAAGCGGGAAGGAGGTGCGTGAGCCCGAGAAGGAAATCTTACAAGAGGAAGACTTATTCGTGGAAAGCAACAAAACCAACTTGGAGGAGCAAGAATTGGTTGTGAAGGAACCCGTCAAGGAGCTTCTAACACCCAAAGTGAGGGTTAATCTCACACCGCCCTTCTTTAATGCACTTGGGGGAAGGCCGAAGGTGGAAACCAATGATGAGCATATCCAAAAATCTTCAAGAAGGTTGAGGTTAGTGTCCTAATTCTAAACTTGATTGTTCATATTTCCTCGTATACTAAATTTTTTAAAGCTGCATGCACAAAAAAGAGGAACAAACCCCTTAGGATAATAGGAAAAGTGAAAATAAGGGGAGTCGCCACTCTTAATCATAGAAAATTGCCTACAAAATGTGATGACCCCTGCATGTTTTCAAATCCTATTTCTTTAGGTGGTAAATTGGTGAAAAATGCTATGATTGATGTAGGAGCCTCTATTAATGTCATACCTTCTTGTATCTATGAGAACCTAGAAATATGTGAACTTAAAGAAACTAGGGTAATCGTCCAAATGGCCGATCACTTCCAAGCTAGTCCTCATGGACTAATGAAGGATATGATGGCCAGAGTGGCAATTTGGTGTTTCTGGCGCACTTCTATGTTCTTGAGGTAGCGCATGATGGTGGTGCAACCTCAATTTTGTTAGGGAGTTTTTTTCTTAAAACATGATAGAGTGGGTTTTGATATTTAAAAGTTTAAGCATGATTCACTTAATCCCTCTGTTGTGTGTAAATGAATAAATATGTGTGAAGAAAATGCTCAACTTGATGACACTTACATGATGGATAATGATGATTGCCTTGATATAACTCTTGATGATAGTGATGAAGATAGCATAGTTGAGGAGATTTTTTATGACTATGAGAGTGAAAAAAGGGTCATACCTTGTACTTTAATTGTGACGATCATATCGATGAAACTATCGCATTTGATGATGTTAATGATAATTTTTCTGTCTTGGATTGTTTTTCTATTATCACTAACATGCAGTGGTTTGTGGAAAGTGGTGAGGACTTAAAACACCCTCGACCACCTCCCAAACCCAAGGAAATGTCTAAGGATTTGGTATTGGCTATGAATGGATACTCACTCTTCTTGGCAAACAAAGCGCTTAAAGGTAAGGATGACTCGTTGTGTAGACCTATTCACCAGGATGTCATCGTGGGTGAAGTTACCGATGGTGACTTGGGAGACCCAATGGTAGGTGCCTTCAATTTAAATGCATGAAAAATTAATAAGTCGTGATGACGACAGTAAAGATACATTGTCTTTCTTTCTTTGTTCTTGGCATGTTTCTAGTAGATATATTTCGCATGTTTTAGTGTGGCAAAGGTTTTTGGGATAAAACTCTTGTTGATCGATAAATTTGAGTTCAAGTCTCATTATTTTTTAATGAAAGGATATAGTGTTTTTTAGGTGACAATGTTTCATTGAATAAAGGTAGGAAAACGAGAAAAGGGCACTATTCACATAGGGGACCTCATGTCACACCCATTCAACATGAAGGTATCTCGTGCTGAGCTTTGGCTCAACCTGTTCTTCTTGGAATGACTTGTACTGAGCTCTGACATGGGCCGTGTTGGGTTGCTGGTACGAGGGGTTCTTGGTGTCAAGCTTTAGGTGCTGCGAGTTTTGGGCCAAAACTCATATTTTTGAAATTTTGAATTTTGAGGTAAACCATGAATTTTTTTGGCTCATTCATTTAGCAAAACCATTGCTTCCTTCAAGTTTTAAAGTAAATAGTACATCAACACCTCCCCTATGCATAAATAGATTGGTACTTTTGTCCCTCTCATTCTCTAATTTCAAAAATGTCATCCATATCTCATTTGTACCTTTTTTAATCGCATTTTTAGATGAAAATATTGATCCATAGAACATTACCTCACTCATAGGATTCATTTAGCTTATCAAATCCTCTCAAAAACACACACTCTCTCTCTCTCACTTCTCCTTGGTATATCTCAAAAATGTGAGCCACTTTTCTAAAAAAAATTAGCAATTTTACTTCTTCTTGTGTGGATTCTTCATCTCTTGGTTTCAAATTCCGGGTAATTGTTTGAGCTCTATGATGGGGAGAGATTTGTACTTGAAAATATGTTGAAGTGTTTTTGAGAAATTGTTTGGGTTCTTTGAATGGTCTTGTGTTAAACCAAGTGTGGGGGTGAGTGTATTGTCCTTGTGCTTTGATGATGTGATCTTCATTGATTGTGATGTTTTAGGAGGGGTGATTCTTGATGGGGTGCTATGATTGTTTATGGGGTGATTGTTTAGAAATAATAGTTCTTGATTGATTATCCTTTATGTTAAGATAGCATGATTTGAAATGTTTTGGCTTAGGAAGGAATGTTATTTTTGAGTGAATCTTAATGCATGCCTTTGGTTATCTTTTCATTACCACTTTTTCTTGTTGTGAATAGGATGGCTCCAAAGAGGAAAATGTCGGAAAAGAGAATAACTTCCCGAGGTGACAAGGGGAAGAGGCCAGCCAAGGTTGGGAGAGGAGAGCCAGCCACTTCCTTTCCTCCCAACATTGGGTTATCATTGAGGAATTCATGGGTTTGACCAAAATTTTGGGGGGTACAGCCCCGAGATGGAGGTACCTAAGATGCCCGAAGTGTACCATCTTGGAAACAAAGTTCGCTTGCAAGAAGACTTTGGGAGCTCTAGGCCTATTCGATCCCATCACATACTTACTTAGTAGGATAGGTCTGGATGGTTTCTTGGAAATGCACTCGAAGACCAATATTTGATGGACTTTGGAATTTGTGGTGACTTTGGATCAAATGAAGGACAGTGAGGGGAGGAGACTTATCCAATTCCACTTGGATGACACTGAGTACACAATGTTGCATTGCTCAAGCATTTAGGTTGAAGTGCGGGAGGAAGATTCCAAGGACTCACCGATAAGGCCTTCCATTCTCATTGAGAAATTTTTGGAGAATCCTTTCAAGCACGGAGAGGAATCATCTTTGAAAGAGTACGAAAATTCTCCACCTGGCATTGTGTTACGTTCAGTGATTGTTAGCTATATTAGTGTTCTGTTATGGGAGATCTCCCAGTGTCTGGGGTTGGATGTCCAAGTCCTTTGGGCGATAACTCTGGAGGGAAATTTTTACCCCAACATGGTTGTGGCTTTCATGGATGAATGCCTTACAATATGAAACAAGAAAGGTGGCAAGATTCCTATGGGAGGCATGGTTGGAAATGGTACACGATAGATAATCTGCCGAAAGCGAGTATGGTGGCCACCATGACTTCAGAGGATCGCTTCGTATGGCTATATGGTGGCTCCTCAGTGTGCAATTTCGTGATTCTTCTCCAAGCAGAGTGTACAACTATCGACCAGGATACGATGTTGGAGGACCTTTTCATAGTTCCTGATCCGATGTTTGAGAAGGATTTCTACAGAATCCTATCAAACCCGGATATTGTAGTACTAATATATCTACAGATGTCCTCGACCAATTCCACATATTCAGGGAATAGCTTGCAAGTTATACCCAAATTATACAGGACATTGGCCATGCAGTAGGTGGAATGAGCTTGCAGTTTGAAGAATTTGAGAGTAGGCTAAGTTCCATGGAGGGTACCATATATACAACGGAGTCTAGGTTGGAGTTCATTGAGCGGGAGATGAAGGAGCTCACCATTGTGGATGAAAGATTAGATTTCCAAGAAGAAGCCATGGAAAAATTGATCAAAAGATTTCACGTCTCAAAGCTCGAAGGTTTCAGAGATGTAATTCCTATTCAGAGGCAAGAAATGCGTCAAGAGAAGAGAAGAAGGAGGCACGAGACTCGGCACTTGAGGAAGAGCCCTTCAGGGTCATATGAGTGAGCTTCACTAATTTTCTCTTTCTCACTCATGATTTTTATTCATTCATTGCATTGAGGACAATGCAAAGTTAAAGTGTGTGTGTGTGTGTAGAGGGGGGTAGTGAAACACTGAGGAGATTTCATCTTGGGATTCCTTTGTGTTTTGGTGTTTCTTTAATTGTTGTTTTCTTTGGTTTGGGGAAGTTGGTAGAATCTTTGGTGGTATGATCTTCAGGGGTTATCACTTTCTTGGGAAATGTTTTGGGATGACACTTTGGTGGAATAGTTTTTTTCTTTTTCATTATTTTTTATAGTATAAAGCCCAACTTTGGGGCATTTTGTGCTACATAGTTTTTTTTAAAAATTATATATATATATATATATATGCCCAGCTAAGTTGGAAACCCGAAAGGGAAACTTAGGCAAAATGGGAAGGAAAGCCTGGACAAGTTAAAAGGTTAGGTAAAAATGAGAGGCTAGGCCCGGCTAGGTTGGAAAACCTAGTAAAAAATGAGAGGCCATATGGAAAAAGGTGAGATGGTAAGTTCAACATGTGTGAATGTTTGGATGAAAACCCAAAAGAGCTCCTAGGAAAAATGAGAGAAATTGAGAGAAAACGAAAACTAAGCTGAGGATCCTTCGGCATTTTCCTTGATTGTGGCTAAGTTGAGAATCTCTAGTTATCCTTAGTTACAAACAAGTTGAGGATCTTGTGGATTATCCTTGGTGATTTTTTTGGCAACAACTCTTGGATTGCTTTTGGCAGACTATTCCGGGGAGTAAGCTAGTTCAACACTTATCTTTAGTACTTACCTTTTTCTTCACAATAATTTGGGTGGTTAGGTTACTTAAACATCTTCGGGGAGTGTGAGAGTTGTGAGATTCTTACTTCTATGGGGGAACTAGGGTAGCCCGAAAATAAGTTGAATGTATTGGCTAACTTCTCTTAGCATGCTACATTTTTCTTAGATCTTTTCTCATTTTTGTTTACTCGAGGATGAGTAAATGTTTAAGTATGGGGGGATTGATGTGCACCATTATGCATGTGTTAGCTAATGTATTCAACACATTTGTAATCATCTTTTGTTTGGTTGATTGCTAGTTTTAGTATGGTTTACAAGACAAAGGGTTTAGACGGCCATTATTGGTTTTCTTGCCTGAATCCCGAATTTTGTAGACTTAATTGAAACTAATGGACACTTTGTATTCATAGGCACCTAGATCTTCCATTGATCTCATTAATAGGTTGCTCGTGAGTGATTTTTATCATCTTTTTGTAGAAAGTCATCTGCGAGGGTGGTAGTAGATATTGTAAGGCCATTCGTAAGTACGGTAGAAGATATTGAAGGCCATTCGCAAGGATGGAAATAGATTGAAGGCTACAGACTCCAAAGAGTGGTAGTAAATGGATTCGGGACTGAGGGTCCAATTCAAAGTTCAAGAAGGCCAAGAAAGAAACAGATGGATTGTTGTTCTAGGTTACATGGAGTTCTAGGAAAATTCCAAGAAGAATCAGCCCTTAAAAGTGGAACCATTGGATTTTTCTTCTCGAGCTCTATAAAATCAACTATAAGAACCCCCAAATTGGATCAACGATTCACCTGTATCGGCTGACCGAACCAGCCACGGCCGGCACGGGCCACACACGGCCAACATGAAGGCAAGGCCTAGCACGGCCCGTTCCAAGTGACATGGCCCGTGTCAGGAACTCTTGGCAAGACCGGTTCTACCCGACATTATCCATGCTAAGTTCCAGCATAGACCGTGCCCGTTTCAGCTGGTCGTGCACTCTAAGTCGCCTTTTCACTCCAAAAATAGACTAAGTATGGGAGCGGGACATTCCTTTTTACATGACCCGCACAGTTTCAAGTTAAAAATTCCAAGACCAGCCCACAAAGTGTGAAGAATAATGCAAGGCACACTGAGATACTGAAAAAAATGAGGTTCTTGGCAACGGGGCACCCCATAATGTGAGACACGAAACAAAATGAGAAAAAAATGAGTGCCGGCCGACGGCTCACGCCATCTGACATGGGTTGTGCCAGTATGAGGGGGAACGGTTCATGCCAAGGCCGATGACCCATATCAGGCCAACACGAGGCCCCCTCGGCCGACATGGGCCTTGCCAGGCATCACTCCCCGTGCCTGTTGCGGCTGCCAGGGTTTTTGGCCCCTTTGGGGCCTATTTATGCCTCAATTCCCTAATACTACATAAATAGACATATGTCTACTAGGGTTTAAGTGGATGCTCATTTTGGATCTCAACAGTATGGTAGAGAGAGAGAAAATACTCTTCTTTTTCTTTAGGTTCTTTACTTTTCATCTTTTTATTTTTCTTTTGCCCAAGAGTGTTGAATCCAATCAAATAATTGGATTCAATGCTTAGAGAGTAGATATTTTACTTGGGGATGATATTTGTATTCATATGTTAATGTTCATTTTGGGAGATTTCTAGATTTACCTATTTCTATGTGTTTTGTGATTATTATATTAGCTTATTTTAAAATTCTTGTGAATTGCATGATTGCAACACTTTGTTGGCACACAACTAATTCTACTTTCATGTTGTTGCACTATTTATACACCCGGGAAGGAAACCTAGATGCACTAGGGGTGACGATAGTCCGGAACTGGGTGTATGCACGAAGGTTACTGTTGTTAATCATCATAATCGATCATGCTCTAGTTAGTGGTCCAAAGGATTGCGGGTAGAGATAGATTAAGTAGCAAACTAGGATTATCTTGTTGATCCTAGAGCTATCGATAAGACACCTATTTTTTGCCTTTGTAGGCTTAGGGGGAGAATCGGGCCTACACAATAAGCCATTGCTGTTGTTGCACTCTCCTAGTTGTAGAAGCGAGGCTGATGGAAATTTTATACGCGCACCTCTGTGTGAAAGATAGGGGGAAGTTTTGACCATTTTCCACACCACGTGACACAAACACTAAAATAGGGTTTAGTTCTTTTATGTAATGAAATCGATTATCGAAATGACATTAACCATTTTATGCAAATATTCCCTGAGTGTTAGTTTATATTGTTAATTTGTGTGATCATTCACATGCTAGTAGTTGTTAGTACAAACTCCCCCTCTCAATGACTGTTTTCACAACACTGTTTATTTCGAACATGTGGTTGTATTAATGACCTGACCACTGTTGTGTTTAGTTAATTATTAGATTCCTAAAATCTATGTGGATGGCCTCGGTACTTGCCACTCTCTACCATGCTTAGTCGTATAGTAGTAGGAACGAGAGCAACTTTACAAATTCTATCTATCACTCATGTTCCCTTCTTGGCGAAGTAGATCTCCCATAAAAAATGTTTATTAGAGATGCTCGGGATGGGACAAGTCACTCCTCTTCCTTCTCCGCCTACCACCTGTGTAATACGATTGACTATGTAAAACTCCAAAGTTTTTGGCAAGTACCATAAACCGGGAATAAAATAGTGACCAACTAAAAATAACACAAGTAAAATGGGTTAGAAGTAACTGGAAACTAGTAAGAAAGCTCAAAAGAAAAAAATCAACAAAAACAACACTAATTAATCAACTAACACATTATACAAGTTAACTACTAGACCGTTAAACAAACATCCCCGACAACGGTGCCAAAATTTGACCCACCCCCTCCTGAGCGTCGTTAAAAACACCTTTTCCTGGGAGATCTACTAAGTCGATAGAGTACCGTCAAAGATGAAATTTGTATGTTGCTCATGTTCATACTACAACACTACCAAGAATAGTAGATAATGGAAAGTACCGGGGTCATCGATTGAGATGTTAGGAATATAATAATTAACTAAACACAACCATGATCAGGTAATCAATCCGACCATGCATTAGGAATAAACAGTGTTGCAAAAACAGTCATTGGAAGGAATTTGTACTAACAACTACTAACATGCAAATGATAACAAGAATTAATAATATAAACTAGCATTATAGGAATATTTACGTAACATGATTAATGTCATTTCGATCATCAATTTCATCAAATACAAGAACTAAACGTTATTTTAGTGTTTGTGACACGTGGTGCAGACAATGGTTAAAACATCCTCCTATCTTTCACTAGAGGTGCGCATTTTAAATCTTCCATCAGTCTTTCTTAAACAACTAAGAGAGTGCAACAATGTCAATGGCTCATTGTGCATGTTTGATTCTTCCCCGTGTGATTAAGTCTCAGGCGGAACACCACGAACGCACTACCCCTAGGCCTACAAAGGCAAAAGAATTAGGCGTCTTATCGATGGCTCTAGGATCAACAAAATAATCCTATTTTTTCTACTTAGTCTATCTCTACCCACAACCCTTTAAACCACATAGTCATCTAACTAGATCATGGTCGATTGTGATGATTAACAACGGTAACCTTCGTGCACACACCCACACAAGTCCGGACTATCGTCACCCCAAGCGCATCTAGGTTTCCTTCCCCGGGGGGTATAAATAGTGCAATAATATGAAACTAAACTTAGGTGTGTGCTAAAAAAATTGTGACAATCATGTGATTCCCAAGAATTATAAGAACAAGCCAACATAATAATCACAAAACACATAGAAATAGGTAAATCTAGAAATCTCATAAAATGAACATTAACACATGAATAAAAATATGTTCCCCAAGTAAGATCCTTACTCCCTAAGTATTGAACCCAAGTATTTCATTGGATTCAACATTTTTGGCCAAAAGAAAAATAAAAAGATGAAAAGAAAAGAATCTAGGGGGAAGGAAGAGTATTTTCTCTCTCTAGCCTACTCTTGAGATCTAAAAATGAGCATAAACTTAAACCCTTGTAGACATAGGTTCACATATATAGTAGTAGGACATTGAGCCTAAAAATAGGCCCAAAATGGCCAAAACCCCAGCATCCGCAACCGGCGTGGGGGCAGCGTCTGGCATGGCCCTTACCGGCCGAGGGAGCCTCATGTTGGAGTGGTACATCAGCCTTGGAACGGGCGGTAGCCTCAAGCCAGTGCAGACCGTCAGCCTTGGCATGGTTCGTACCCCCTCATACCGGTGTGGTCTGTGTCAACAGGTACGAGGCGTCAGCTGGCACTCTATTTTTTATCTTTCGATGCACACCCAGTGTCGTTTGGCGTACCTCGTTGGCTGGAACCTAATTTTGCTCAATATCTTGGAGCGGGATGTGTCATTTTTGAATTTTGTCTATTTTTCCTGGAATTGATAACTTGAAACAGTTTGAGCCATATAAAGCAGAATGGCCGCCTCCCATACTTAGCCAATTTTTTGAGTGAAAAGATGACTTGGGGTGTTCGGACAGCCAGAACGGGAACGGTCTGTACTTAATCTTGGCATGACTTTATGTTGGGTTGAATGGGTCGTGCCAAAATATCTTGACACATGTCAAATTGCTTGGAACTGGTTGTGCTAGGCCTAGCCCTCGTGCAGGCCATGTGAGGTCTGTACCGGTCATGGATAGTTCGGTCGGCTGATTTGTTTGCTCCGTTATAGGTGAATCGTTGATTCAATTTAGGAGTTCTTGTAGTCAATTTTATAGAACTCGGGAAGAAAAATCTAATGGTGCCACCCTCAATGGCTGTTTCTTCTTGAATTTTTCCAAAACTTTGTGCAACTCCTGGACAACAATTCCTCTGTTTCAGACTTGGCCTTCTTGAACTTCGAATCTGCCTTTCTTGGTCCCAATTCCATCTACTACCATGATTTGGAGTATGTGGCCTTCAATCTACCATTTTTGTGAATGGCCTTCGATATCTTCTACCATCCTTGCTAATGACCTTCAAATATCTACCACCACCCTCGCGGATGAGGTTTTACAAAAGATAATGAAAAAGTACTCATGAGAAACCTACTAGTGAGATTAAAAAAGGAAGATCTAGGTGCCCATCAATATAAAGTGTCCATTAGTTTCAGTTAAGTTCACAAAACTAGGGATTTAGATAAGAAAACCAATAATTGCCGGCGCTAAGCCTTTGTCGTGCAAACCTAACTAATACTAACAATCAACCAAACAAAAGATGATAATAAATGTGTCAAATGCATCAGCTAATGCATGCATAATGGTGCACATTATAATTCTTACTTCTCCAAGTTGGTTTTGTTGCTCTCCACGACCAAGCCATCCTCTTGTAAGATTTCTTTCTCGGACTCACGCACTTCCTTCCCGCATTTGAGCTTCAAAGCACTCATATTCCTCAGATAGATCTCTGGTTGGGAAGGAAGCTTGATAGACTCTTTGGCTTCAAGTTAGCTCATCGAGGTGACAAGTTGTCTGGCTTGAATTTCAAGATTCTTGATGCTTGAAAATGCCCCAGTACCGAGATCTTTAATATCTCTCTTTGTGCACTCGGCGAAGACATCATGCTTCTTGGACAATTGAGAGATTGATTCAAGGATCTCTTCTCATTCTGACTTGTAGAGTTGGGTATTGTTATTGGAAGCCCTTCTCCCCTTGGATAGGGTTGAGGTGGAGCTTGTCTGCCTCGATTGTACCTTTGCACTTGGTTTTCCTCAACATAAGTTAGGGTGATTGCGATAGCTCGGGTTGAAGGTGTTTGCTAGGGATCTTGCCTTTTGCCTCCTTGGTTCCCCTGGAACCCTTATTATTGTCCCGTACCAAATAGTGGCCTATTTCAACATTGTTGAAATCTAATGCCTTAACTTCTTTCAAATCTTCTACCGCTTGTTGGCAAACATCTGTGGGATGATCAAGGATTAAAATGCCGCACACTTTCTCTTATTGAACTCCCATTTTATGAATTCTTTTATCATGGATTCAAGAGATTGGATTTTCCCATCTAACTTAGGGAATTGAGACGGTTCATCCATGGGCTTCGCCCTCTATCTTGTATGAAACTGCCTTGTACCCTTTGCCACCTCTTCAAAGAGTGTCATTGCCTCTTTTGGGATCTTTTTAGCAATTGAACCGTTACAAGAAACATTCACTATATGATTGTCATCATCACACAAACCCTCAAATAAAAAGTAAATTAGGTCTCCCTCCTTGAATGGATGATATCGATAGCTCGCCAATAACCTCTTGAACCATTTCCAATACTTGTAAAAGGATTCATTACCAAACTGAGAGATATTGGAAAGCTTATCCTTCAACCCCACATACTTTGAAGCTGGGAAGCATTTCTCGAGAAATATGTGTTTTATATCCATCAAAGATGCGATGCAACCGGGTGGGAGATAGTACAACTAATGTTTAGCTGCATCCTGAAGTGAGAAAGGAAACACCCTTAAATTGTAATCTTCCTCGGAGACTCCCATTGGCTCCATGTTGGTACAAACAAGGTGGAATTCGAAATATGCTAGTTTAGATCTTCTCTGGCCATTTCATGGAAAGTTAGCAAGAAATGGATCATATTGCTCTTTAGTTCACAGGTCAAATTGGGTGGCATGGGTGGGAAAATTATGCAGAGTGGTAGATTCTCCAAATTTGGAGCCATCAACTCCCTCAAAGTACGGTTATCCTCTACTATTTTTTCAATCTTTACAACTATCGAAATTGGTTCTTGTGGAACTTTTGGTCTAGATCTCCTCCTCCTTCGCCACCTACTACCTGTGTATTCCGCTGGTTATTGTAAAACTCCTAAGTTAGTGGTATGGGTGTGTACCATAAACTGGGAATAAAACATTAGCTAACTAAAAACAACACTAGTAAAAAGGGTTAGAAGTAACCGAATACTAGCAAGAAAGCTCAACAACAAAAACCAACAAAAGCAAAAATAAAAACAATACTAACTACTCAACTAACACGCTATGAAAGTTAACTACTAGACCTTTAAACCAATATCACCGGTAACAATGCCAAAATTTGACCCGCCCCCACCCATGGTTGCTAATAAATCACAGGAGATCCACTAATAACTGAGAGGAGGCTATCAAAGATAGAGATTTGTATTGTTGCTCCTGTTCCTACTACTACACTATAAAGAATGGTAGATAGTGGAAAGTATCGGGGCCATCCAAGGAGGTGTTAGGAATCTATTAATCAACTACACACAACCGTGATCGAGTCATCAATCCGACCACGTGTTAGGAAAAATTAGTGTTGGGTTTTATAACTAAAACTACTAGCATGCGAATGATCACGAGAATGAACTATATAAACTAGCACTTGGGGAATATTTACGTAACATGATTAATGTCATTTCGATCATCATTTTCATCACATACAACTTTAAGCCTATTCTAGTGTTTATGACACGTGGTGTGGTCGATGGTCAACACTTTCTCATACCTGTCACGTAGGGTGTGCACGTATTCTTCCATCTACACCACCTCCATAATTAGAGGAGTGCAACGACGGCCCTGTCTGCTATGCAGATATAAATCTCCCCCGTTACGTTCAGGGCACTACACCACGAATGCTTCTCCCTAGGCCTAAAAAGGCAAATGGGGTGAAGCATCTTATCGATGGCTCCAGGGTTGCAAAGCTAACCCTAGTTTTCTACTCTATCTATTTCTAACTGCTACCCTTCAGACCAACTCGTCGGCTTACTAGTGAATGGTTGATCGTAACATTAACAACGACAACCTTTGTGCACACACCCACGTGGATTCGGACTCATCGCTACCCCAAGCACATATATATTTCCTTCCTTGTGGGGTATCAATATTGTGGAAACATGAAAGTAGACTTTAGTGTGAGCTAACTAAATATGACAATCATGTAATTCACATATATTAAGAACAAGCCAGCATAATATCACAAATCACATAGAAATAGGTTAATCTTTGACATATCACAAAATAAACATTAATAAATGAATACAAATATAATCCCCAAGTTAATTAACCACTCCCTAAGCATTGAACCCAAGTATTGTTGGAAAAAAGAAAAATAAAGAGAAGAAAGAAAAATAAGCTAGAGAGAAGGAAAAGTATTTTCTCTCTCAAACCTACTCTAAATGATGAAAAGTGGGAATTAACTTAAACCCTAGTAGACAATGGTCCATATATATAGCAGTAGGGAATTGGGCCTTGAAAAAGGCTAAAAACCATAGCAGTCGCAAATGGCATGTGGGGTGGCATCTGCCACAGTCCGTGCTAGCCGAGACCCCCTCGTACTAGTGTGAGTCATCGGTCGTAGGCCCATGGCCTTGTACCGGCACAGGGCATCGGTCATAGCACGGATGGTATACCTCATGCTGTCGTGGTTTGTGTCAACCGGAACGGGCCATTGGCTGGAACTCCATTTTTTATTTTCTGATGCCCATCTCGTGTAGTTTAGCATGGCCCATTAGTTGGAACCTCATTTTGCCTAGTATTATAGCACGGGACATGTCTTTCTTCACACCCCATGGGCTGGTCTTGGCATTCATGACTTGAAAAGATGCGGACCATGTGAAATGGAACGGTCTGCGCTCATACTTAGCCGAATTTTAGAGTGGAACGAAAACTGAGGCATAGGCAGCCAGAGTTGGCACAGTTCATACTAGAAGCCTCTGGCATGACCCGTGTTGCTTGGAATAGTCTGTGCTGAGCACTGGAATGGACGTGCTAGGCCCTCATTTTGTGTCGTTTGTGCTGGCCTCTTGTTGGATCTCATGTTGGCCTTGGCTTGTCCGACCGGCTAATCCAATTCGAGAGTTATTGTAGCCAATTTTATAGTGCTCGAGAAGAAGAATCTAATGGTACCACCCTCAATGGCTGAGTCTTCTCGGATCGCTCCCTGAACTCCGTGCAATCTCGAACAACACTTCCTCCGCTTCTTCCTTGGCTTTATTGAACTTCGAATCTGCCTTTTTCAGGCTCAATTCCATCTACTACCACGCTTTGCAGTCTATGGCCTTCAATCTACTACCACCCTTATGAATGGCCTTAATATCTCCTACCATCCTTGCGAATGACCTTCAAATATCTTCTACCACCCTCGTGGATGGTCATCTAAGAAAAGATGATGAAAAAGTACTCATGAACAACCTACTAATGAGATCACAAAGGAAGATCTAGGTTCCCATGAATGCAAAGTGTCCATTAGCTTCAATTAAGTCTACAAAACTTTGAATTTAGATAAGAAAACCAAAAATTGTCGTCTAGACCCTTTGTTATATAAACCTAACTAAAACTAGCAATCAACAAAAAAAATGACAATATATGTGTCAAGTGCATCGGGTGACGCGTGCACAAAGGTGAACATCAATATCAATAATAAGAACAGTGCGATAAAGTACACGTCACACTTAATTATTATGAAAATAAAATTATTAATATGAACAATCGCAATATTAACATAATAGCATGATATAAAATTTTCTAACATTGGGTATGCAACCAAAGAAGCACCATCTTACAAGGGCAATAAATCTTGTAGCGGAAATGATAGATGGGAGCCACAAGGAGTCCTTCAAAGTGCTTCTGGAATACTGTATAGAGGTGATAAATAGCAACCCGGGTAGTTTAGTAATGATGGAGTAATGTTTAGGGGGCCATCAAAGAATCTTGTCAGTGGAGAGGCTTTTCATTGCATTTGATGCAGCAAAAAAAGGGTTTTTGGATGGATGTAGGCCGAACCTAGGGTTCAATGGGTGTCACCTAAAGGGTTGGTATGGTAGGGTGCTGCTTAGTGCAATTGGAAATTATCTAGATGAGGGATTTTTTTCCCTTGTAGTAGCATATATGTATAGGGGGAATCAAAAGACGATTGGATGTTTTTCTTCAACGTGATGAATCAATTCTTGAGGGGTTTGCTGAAGTCTGACTAAGGACCTTCAAGACCGATCGATGAAAGTTGACATCTCTAATCTGTCTACAATGTGCCTTTTATGACTTGTGTTTGTTATGTTGGATGATTTTATATGACTGAATTTCTTTTATTGGTTTTGTAGCTCTAATTAGTGTAGTGAATGTGGAATTTGTTATTATTTATGGTTAATGTTTTGTAGAATGTACTCATGTTCTGATCTAACCTTATGTTTTATCAAAATGTATGGAAATAATCTTATGTTTTTTAAAAATGTTATGACCTCACCCTATTTATTTTAAATGTACTAATCTAACCCTATGTTTTCCAAAATGTACTGATCTAACCTTATGCTTTTTTAAATAAGCTAATCTAACCCTACGATTTTGACATGTGTTTAAAGTAACCATATGATTATACATGAGTTCTTATGTGTGTTTTTTTTTAAATACAGGGTCTGGTCCTCATCAAGATTTTCAGCCATCAGGTTCGAGTAAACCTCAAAAACCAACTGCTTATTGTAATCCTGGTACAGTGTGGCTGCTGTCATCATCCCTAGATATTCTAGGAAGTCTGAAAAACCAGTCTCTCTGTATGCCACTAGGTTTAAGAGCCTCTTAGAAATAATATTCCTCTGATAAAATACCTTTCCCATCTCCTTAAAATCACCATCATAATAAATGTCTAATAAAGCACCACTTACTGGAGGTGGAGGTAGTGTGGCCTTCTTCTTTGGTGCTGGAGCAGGATCCTCCTTCTTGATCTTCTTGGATGGCTGAGAGGACTCATGTGCAGGCTCCTTCCTCTTGTCCTATTTAACTCTGGTCTGGATGAACTCATCCAAGACCTCATCACTAGGTAGGTCAGATCAGACTCCTGTGTTGGGGCATGCTCAGTCTGCTCAGTTTCTATTGTTGCTTCCTGTGTTCCAATATAGTCAACTTGTTCAAGAATGAGGTCATACCCCTTGTCTGACCTACCTCTAATTCCTTCACATGAGAAAAGGTGTTGGCTTCATCAACATTCTCAAATTTATAATCCTAACCACCCATATCAGTATTCATGAACCCTAGCTCATGTTCATCAATCTCCATAGAATCAGCAGAACCTCCCCATGCTTCCTGTGTTGGAACATACCTAACACTTCTCTCATCATCACTTTTAGCAATCTCAATTATAGACAATGCTCTCAACACAACATTCCTCTTCCAAACTCTATAATCATAAGGCTTTATCAAGGGCACACTAGCCTATCATTTCAACTTCTTTACCTTTTCCTCTTTCTCCTTGGTCTCCTCTACCACAGGGGTTACAATTTCCTTTAAGTGAACATGACACGGCATAGTAGCAGTACTGTACACAGTAAAATACTCCTCTTCATTAGTCTTAATAAAACACCCCTTAATCAGCTTAGGATTACACTTTTCAATTTTCTCAATACCATCAAACTCTCCAGATACTAGTTCATCCATGTCTACCTCAAATAACTTCCCTTTAAGATTTCTATTCCCAGTCAGATCTATAGCTATATTATTCACCCTATGCCAGTATAAAACTCCAACACAGACCCAAACTCAATACCATTTAGCGTAATCATGAGAGCACTATGAGGGTCTAGATAAGTTACCTTAGGTCTCTACGGGATGATCAGGAGTGAACTACTTGGAAACTGAGCTCTTCTATTGAATGGTACAATCTCATTGCATGCATACTCTTGAATTCCTTGTTCAGTCATGGTGGTTTCGGGCTCGAGAGATTTTGCGGTAAAATATTTTAGTGTGAAGGGAGTTTGTGTTTCAACACACCATAAATTCTCAATGATATTGGAAGCAAGAAATTCCAAAGATTTCGGCTATAATCTCTCAACAAAGATTCCTAATTCGAAAAATGGTAAGGGACAATGGATACGGTAGCCAAAAATAGAGGGAAGGTGGAGAGATGGGAAAATTTTGAATCGAGAGTTACTTCTCCCCTTTTCACCTCATTAACTGTGCCTCTCTTTTTCCCTTTCCAAGAGTAGCCATGATTACCTTCTCCCACGAATCAACTCAAGTCACAACTCCTTGAACTTCTAACATAACTCTTTTTCTTATAATTTTTTATTCACATTTTCTTTTTTTTATTTATTTGTGTTTTTCTTAATTTATATACACAAATATAAAACAATTCTAAAAACTGGATAAAAGCTCATGGAAAAATACCTCAACCTGACATACACCTAAGTGTTGCTCGAGGAGCTCAAAAGTTGTAGTATCCAAAGGTTTTGTAAAAATATCCTCAAATTGCTCAGATGTTGGAACATAGGCAACCACCACTTCCTCCCTTTCAATCGAATCTTAAATAAAATGGTGTCTTACATCAATGTGCTTTGTTCCAGAATGCTAAACTGGATTTTTAAATATGTCAATTGCACTCTCGTTTTCACATAACACCTTTAGTGGTCCTTATTTAATTCCATAGTCATAGTTGTGCACAACAACTTCCAACAACAAGATATTGAGCATCAACAGTTAATAAAGAGATCGAATTTTGTTTCTTACTCTACCACAATACCAGATTCGTACCAATAAAGAAACATCTACCAGTGGTGCTTTTACGATCATCAGCATTACTAGCTCAATTAGAATCACTATAACCAACTAAATGAGAGTCTTGTTTTTTTAGAAAACCTGATTCTATACTCAGAAGTCCCACTAACATATCAAATTATCCTCTTAACTGCGGTTAAGTGAGATTCCTTAGGATCAACCTCAAATCTTTCACATAATCCTACACTGAAACATATACCTGGCTGACTAGCTATAAGATCAAACAGACTCCCAATCATACTCATGTACATTTTTTGATGAACTCCAACCTCTTTCTCATCCTTCACTAATTTTCCAGTAGCCACATTGATGTTCGTACAACTCAAAAATTACTCAGTCCAAACCTCTTCACCAATTCAAGGCATACTTACTTTGATTTATAAACAGACCACTCTTTTCTTGTTTCACTTGAAGTCCTAGAAAATAGGTGTGTTATCTAACCATACTCATCTCAAATTCAGTCTGCATCAATGTAACAAAACCTTGTACCTTAGATGGTGAAGTAGAGCCAACCACAATATCATTAACAGAAATTTGAGCAATCAAAATATTTGTTGATTTGTTAAACACAAACAAGGTGGGATCTACTCTCCCTCGGCGATAACCTTCCTAAAGAAGAAAGTTAGCGTCCTTGGTCTTTTTTTAACCCGTGCAAGGCCTTTTTAGTCGTACACATGATGTGGAAAGTGAGCATACTCAAATCATTTGGGTTGTTCCACGTACACTTCTTCATTTACCACATCATTTAGGAAAGCACTTTTGACATCCATCTGGTACAACGTGAAATTCATAGTGCAAGCAATAGAAAGTGAAATTCGAATGAATTCTAACTTGGCAACTGGTGCGAATTTCTCATCAAAATCAATTCTTTCAACCTGAGTATATCCCTGAGCAACCAATCTTTCTTTATTCCTTGTAATATAACCATCAATATCGGATTAGTTCTTGAAGATACACTTTGTGCCAATAAAAATTACACCTTTGGGTCGAGGAGTGAGATACCATACATTGTTTCATTTAAATTTCCCAAGTTTTTCTTGCATTGCTACAATCCATTATTCATTAAGTAGAGGCTCCTTGTAATTTTTAGGTTCAATGAGAGAGATGAAGCACAGTAATCCTGCAATCTTTCTGTAGTTTACTCGAGGGATTGTACGAGTTCTCTTAATAATGGGTTCAGGCTGAACCAATGTTAGAACATGATATGACACAATAGGAGTGGATGTTCCAACATACTCTACTTGTTCAAGTTCAACATGACTGTCTGAATGTTCAGATGTACTAACATAGTGTGACTAGTCAGGAAGACTGTTTTGTGTTGGAACATAGCCTAGTTTATTGATGAGACGTCAAATGCATGTATTTTTCGAAGCATTTAACATCTCTTTTGTTATCTTTTTGTTGGAAGATTGCTA
>JAULKM010014649.1:0-14565 GCA_032355605.1 Rubia tinctorum
CAAAGAAAATCGACCTCTTCTTCCAAGGTCATTTGGCCATGCACCCACCTTCTTCATCTTCTTCCCAAGAAAAACATTCAATGTCTTCACCTTTTTGTGAATGACAACCCCCTTCAATGGTCTTGGTGCCTTTTGGACCTCCTTCCCACCAATAACGTGAAATACATCCTCACACAATTTGTGCTTCATCAGGAGGAATTTTCGGTGACTAAAATACACCATCTTGCTACCATTATTCAACTGTTGGTAATCTATGGAATCTTCGCACAAGGGGCACGCCTTGTGCCCCTTAACCACATAACCTGAATGGTTTCCATATGCTGGAAAATCATTTATGGTACAAAAAGCATTGCCTTCAAATTGAACATCGATCCCTTAAATTCATCAAACACATCGATACAGTCGGACCATAAAACCTTCAAATATTCTATCAGAGGTGCCAGATATGTACCGATGTCATTTTCACGTTGTTTTTGCCCAGAATTCAACAAATACATCAACACATATTTACTTTTCATACACAAATATGTTGGAAGGTTGTATGTGGCCAGAATTACTGGCCATGAAGAGTGCTTAGAGGACATGTTGCAGAATGGGTTCATTCCATCAGTACACAAAGTCATCCTCAAGTTCCTTGGCTCAATTTCAAATTCCGGATACCTCTTATCAAATCTTTTCAAATGGAATCTCATTAGTTGGATGAAAAATTGCATCATCATTAGGTTAACCCCTTCCCATGTACCACGTCATATTCTTTACATAATTGGCAATCCTGAACAACCTCTTCAGCCTTGAAATAATATGAAGATATCACATGCATTTCGCAGGAACCCATTTCCTCAACAATTGCATTTCTCATTTTCTTGTAGCGTGACACATGGCATCCAGGACATGCCACCTCCTTCTCCCAATCACCCCTGTACAAAACACAATCGTTGGGACAAGCATGTATTTTTTCATACTCCAATACCATCGAACAAAGAATTCTTCTCACTTTGTAGAGCTTGTCCGATATCTCGTTCCCTGATGGAAGCTTCTCATTCAAGAACGTTAGCAACTTTTTCATTCTAATGTAGCTCCATCTACCAACACCTTTCATATTAAACAATTCCATCAAACATGACATCACCGTATCATTCTTATTAGAACTGGGATACAACAGCATGTCCTTCTCACCTAGTAAATTTGACAAAACCTATGGCCTCCCCCTAAATTCATCGATACCTCCTGACACATGTCATTTAAATTTAAGTCTCCGAAACACTCTCCTCCACTACCTACAACCACCTTCGGCGGTGCCTTCTCACCATGAACGTCCAAACCAAATAATCTTTTTCAAACCCTCTTCTAACCAAGTGAAGTTTCCTGATGTCTCTATCACCACTACGGTTATGATTCTTGCAATCATGACAAGGACATAACACTTGCTTCTCATGACCAAATGCGTGCTCTAAAAAATCCTCCACAAAATTAACATATTCTTTTGTCAACCAACTAACGTTGCAATACACATGACTATGCCTCTCAATTGCACATTCTATCTTTACAAATTAACGAATGTACAACAATTATAGTTCTACGCAATATTCTAAACATTCAAAAATCAATTTGGAAAACCATACGTACAACTCACATCACAACATTCAAAACATACCCAACAATTTCACATTCCTAAACAAGGTATTAATGACATCAAGAAATCTAGAAAACAATCACATTTCTTACATGAACACAAGTATCATGAACATTATAAAACACACAAAATATATGCATACAAACCATTTGTGACATATTCTATCTTTAATAACATGCCAAACAATTGAAAACCTAACCTTTACGGGTCTTCATTTGAGCATTCAATGTCAAAACCCTAAAAAAACACCATTAATGACCCTCTCTCCCCAAAATCCCACATTTTACCATCTAATGAATAGTGGTAGGTGAACATTAAATGCTCTTCTAGCACCGGTATTATGCCTACATATTGGTGTTAGAAAATTTCTCACTAAACTTTTACTGGGTAATTCCTATTACATCACCGGCTAAGTCCTCTCTACCCTACCTGTGCTAGAATTGAAAATAATACTATCCTTATTTCGAATGGGACCCATTTTCGAGGCACCGGAACAATGTTTTCTGGTGCTATCATTTTACACAGGCACCAGTTTCGTGGTGTCACACTGGTGCTATTATTTTCCCTCCATTTTATATGCACCAAAAATACTATTACTCACATGGATACCTTTCCAACACTGGTTCTTCACAATTTTTTCCGTTATGTACCGGTGCTATATTCTAGTTTAAGTATAAGTTTTGGGCACTAGTGTCCACATTCCGGTGCTAGAAAGGGATACTGGCATTGATTTCCATGATTTTTATCATAAAGACGATGCCTAACATCATTTCTACACCCGTTTATACCACCTAGGGCCAAAGTACCGGTTCCTGTGTACCTATTTTCTAGTAGTGAATTCACAATAAGTAAAGGTATTCTTCAGTAATGCATATAAGCAACGCATAATGTATGAAGTTATTACATGATTGTTCATAAAGATGTTACCTGAAATTCCAGTGTCGTTCTCATTTTATAGAACCTGTTCCACTCCTCCTCTTCCATCCATTTGCATTTTCCCCTAGGTTTTCCTTTGTTTTTGTGTGTTGTCAAACACCTCATGAATGTATTTTGCTGCAATCTTCGACTTCCAATTGCGGTGGGCGTTGTCCACATTGACATAAACAACCGTCTTCAATTTTTTGAGTTGTGCTGTAGTTAATTTTTGCTCGAACTTGAAGCTCGCCTGCATTGAAATTACAAAAAATAATTTGTAAGTTAGTATTGGTGGTAATTTAAAATAATGGAAATTATCGGTATGAATCGATCTTACCAAAATATCTTTCCATGCCTTCTCCATGGTGTCAGCAGGGTTGTTATTTCAGCGTCTATGAGTTCCAAACTTGATACAACACCGGAATGCATAGTTACAATATGCAGTCCATGCGGTCTAATTCTTCGTGCAGACTGTGTTAGCCAAGTTGAACTCAACCGACAAGGGATCTCTCTCCTTTGCAAGCATCACTGATTGACACATGGATGTCCCACATTTCTTGCACCAAGTATCAATTTCAAATTTGTCGAAGGTTCCTTATACTGTGAAGAGGTTCCAGAATTTGTATGTTGATGGAAACGGCGGGCATGGTGGGCTCATCAAATATGATTTTTGCTTGTGTCTCACCACTCATTCTATTGCTGGTGCCTTTCTTTTATTTGGAGGAATCTACATTCCACAATACAAATCCTAACGCAATCCACAATCCACAATTGACATAAATAAATAATGCAATCCACAATCGACAATTGACATACAAATCCATCAATAACGCAAACCGCAATCCACAATTAACATACATAAATAACGCAATCCATAATCCACAATCCACAATTAACATATAAATTCATCTATAACAGAATCGACAATCCACTAATAAATAACGCAACCCACAATCCACGATTTACATACAATACACTATTAGAACATATTGAAGCCAACCAAGAACCACATCAATCCATAAAAAAATAAAAAATACACTATTACAACTCAAAATACTACCAAAGATACCATCAATTCGAACACAATCCACAACCTATAAACAATACACTTTTACAATATACCATTTCACCCAAAAAGCTTATATAGTCAAAAATATACAATGTGATAAAATCCATTACTCCTTTCGTCCCTGCTTAAATTGCATAGAAATCATTATCATGTTGTTTAAGAAACAAGTTTAACCATTAATATGTTTAACTACGTATAATAATGACGAATACAAAATTGATACTTAGAAACTACTTGTTACGGCGAATTCAACTATATCACATACAATAATATTGTCACTTATATATCTATTCAAATATCTGGTCAAATTTGATAAAGAATAATGTCCAAAAAGCAAGTGTGCAATTTAAGTTGGGACAGAGGGAGTACCACGAAACAAAAAGAGTATCCACAACAATGTCATTTTTTTCTTTGAGGAAATTCATCGAACATGAAACGTGCATACAATGATTCATGATAGCGAAGGCTAAATCACAAACTTTTACAGACATTCAATGGCTAGGGGACACTTACCTTCTATTTTTGTGATCACTTGTAGTATAGAGAGGCCGAAATGGCCGCCGGAAAGAGACGAACTGGACGAACTCGCCGGTGGGGAATAAGGAGTCGGTTTGGGGGGGAAGAATGCTTCGATTTCATTGACAAAAAGCTTATTCCCTTAGTGTTATATAAACGGTGGGGTTAATGTGGAAGTTATTGGGAGTTACGAAGAGTTAAAGATGGGTGAGACGTGGGAGGAGTAGTGTTAATGGTTGAAGAGAAAGAGGAATCACCATAGAGGAGGATGAAACTAACGGCAACTCCATCTCGGGGATCTTTTATATTGCCAACAATAGCACCGTTATAAGTATTACAGTATTGGTGCCTATGCTAACAAATAAAATATCTTAGGATGTTGCAGTATCTCCAGAAGTGGCACCGATAAGTGAGTAGGAAATCAGTGCCTATAAGTTCCATATCGGTTCCTATATTAAAAATACCAGTGCTCATATGGGGCTAACGTAGCTGCGTTGGGCTGCCTTAAACAAATAAGATTAATATTTTCCATAATCCAAGAGTAAAAAGCCAATAAATTTTCTAAGTGTGGAACACCGGTACATTACCGGTGCCTATTTTGAAATATCGATGCCCATATGTGGCCAGCGCAGCTGCGTTGAGCTACCTTAAATCAATAATATTAATATTTTCCATAACCCGAGAGTAAAAGGCCATTAAAATTTCTAAGTGTGGAGCACCGGTGCAATACCGGTGCCTATGCAAGATTTATTGATGCTTTTCTATACATAAAGCAGCTGCACCAGACCGCTTTTATCGGGTCCTTTTGTTTCTAGAAAGGGACAGAGAGCTAAAGACGGAAAATTTGGTTAAGTATTGAGCACTTTCCCTCCCTATACTGGCTAAAAAATATTTAAACATTTTTGGTTCCCTCAAAAATATATAGCACTGGTACAATGGTCCACATACTGGTTCTAACAATTTTATTATCGTTCACATGTTTTTAGTTGAGCCCCTTTACTAATTGGGATTAGTCGGAAGATAAAATTGACCAAGACAATAATTAATTCACATATGTACTATGGAGACATCACTGTTTTGGGGATAATTGTGTAATCTAAATATGTCGTAAGATGTATGTAGTAAAATTATGTTACGGCCCAAAAAGTTTTTAAAATTATTAGGGCTATAAATTATCCCTACAACAGTAATAATCAGTTTCTAAAATGCATGTGTACATGTTTGAAGAATAAATTAATCGGATGTGTGTTCCCGAGACCAATTTTAAAAATTATTGCAAATTGTCCAATTTTAATTTTTGTCCATACGAGCAAACTTTTTACATTTTGCACTTTGATTTCTCCAAAAAAAGTTGGAATTGTCGAAATATGAAATTGGATAAACATAATGGAAATCCAATGTTAAGGGATGGCAACTTTATATTGTAGACATGACTGGGTCAATGAAAGGGTCTCAATTGTGAACTTTGACCACTACAACAAATTCTTTGAAAATTACACTGTGGCCCCCCAATTGTGTTACACCAACGACCTTTGCTCCAATGCACTTGATTTTTGTTATTCTTGGTTTTTATATAAGTTTATAATGAATAAATGTTTGGTAAATTTTTGGTGGATTTTTTGAAAGGCAGCATTACGTGTTATAGAGTAACTTAACCTAGTTTACTTGATTGTAATAAAGGAAAATCATGAGCGATTTACATAATCTCCTAGTGATATCTCATTGATAATCACTTCACGTCAAACTAGGAAATTGCATCGAGGGATAAATATTTTCGATTACCTTCTAGCAAATTTCAATTTCGAGTTATGAGCAAACTTTTAAATTTTTACACTTTGGTCCCTCCAAGAAAGTTGGTATTGTCAAAATCCAAAATTGGCTAAACATAAATGAAATTAAATAATATAGAATTACTATTTTTCAATGTGAACATGTATTGATGGATGGAAGGCATTTTAAATACCACTAAGCTTGTTTTCCAATTACTAGAATTACTAGTATGCATATTTTCCAGGATAAAATTAAATTAAATTTCCAAATAATGACATTGTAATTTGTCTGCAAACCAACTTAGAATTAGAAATATAAAAATACGGGAATGGATTTTTGAATTTTAAAGAGTATCACGAATAATAACGTGAAAACAGATTGGTTTCCTCAAACGAAACCATGTTGTCCAATTCCTGTGACCTTGATCCCAAACGAATGTCCTCCGTGACACCAATGTCGCTCATTGACGGAAAATATCCGACTACCTTGCATATGAGAATTGGTAGCTTATAACTTTCCTCATGTGATCACACCATGTCCGCTGAAATTGGTAATTTGTACAGACCTGTCTTTAGGGCTAAAACCCTAGATTCTATCGACATGGCAGATTGCGAAGGTCCCATCTTACAAAATGATTTAATAATGATCTGCGTTATCGGGAGGCCAAAGGTGTCGTGTTAATAGTTTGGTACCCCTGCTTTCGAACAAAATGACAAAATGAGGCTGCAAAAACCATAGGATCCTGTCTTCTCCAATTCCTCAATTAGGTTCGCAAATATCCTGTCACCAACATTCCAACTTAGTTTATTATTTATTACATATAAAGACATTACCCTACTCTTTTGAACTTCAGTGTTCATGGTTAAGGGTTCAATATGGGAGGCTATGAAGTGATACCACACATTCATTTCCGATGTCAGTGATTTCTTCAAAATTTTGTTCTAATAGGGAATGACTAGAGCGTCTACATTGGTACCTTCTCTTGTTATGCACCTTACGATCTCTTTTGCTACTTTGTCGTAAAAAACATCCTCCTCATTGATCAATGCTCGTATCTCGTCCTCCATTTCTTGTACATTTAGCAATCCGTACAAATTATTAATAGCTTCAAAAGATAGTGGGACTAATTTCCCCCGGCATAATACCTCATCAACGTTTATTTGACACCTCAAATTAGCAAAAAACTCACCTATGATGGTCAAGTTGAAAGCGGGAGGTGTAGTGATGTGCACCATTATGAATGTGCTAGCCGATGCATTTAACACATTTATTATCATCTTTTGTTTGGTTGATTGCTAGTTTTAGTTAGGTTTGCATGACAAAGGGTTTAAACGGCTATTATTGGTTTTCTTGTCTAAATCCTGAGTTTTGTAGACTTAATTGAAGCTATTGGACACTTTTTATTCACGAGCACCTAGATCTTCCTCTTTGATCTCATTAGTAGGTTGTACATGAGTGATTTTTCCTTATATTTTGTAGAAGGCCATCCGTGAGAGTGGTAGTAGATATTTGAAGGTTATTCGTAAGAATGGTAGAAGATATCAAAAGCCATTCACAAGGATGGTAGTAGATTGAAGGCCACAAACTCCAAAGCGTGGTCTAGTTCTTGTATTTGATAAAATCGATAAACGAAATGACATTGGCCATGCTACGCAAATATTCCCGAGAGTTAGTTTATATTGTTAATTCTCGTGATCAATTGCATGCTATTAGTTATTAATACAAACTCCCCCAATGACTATTTTCATAACACTGTTTATTCTTAACACGTGGTCAGATTGACGACCTGACCATGGTTGTGTTTAGTTAATTACTGGATTCATAACATCTATGTGGACAACCTTGGTACTTTACACTATCTACCATTCTTGGTAGTATAGAAGTAGGAACGGGGGCAACATATAAATTTCATCTTTTATCCCTAACAACCCTGCTCTTAGGTATTTGTGGATTTCCCATTGTTCATTAATTAACGATGCTCGGGAGGGGGCATGTCAAATTTTAGAGCCGTTGCTGGGGATGTTAGTTTAAAGGTCTAGTAGTTAACTTGCATATCATGTTAGTTGAGTCGATAGTGTTGGTCTTTTGTTTGTTTGTTATTTTCCAGAATTGGTATTGCTTGAGTTTTTGGTGCAAACCAAGGACCCTTGCATTAGGATTCTGAACTTTGTGTGTTTTCTTTGTTTGTGTTTTTAATTAAAAAAATGTGGGAAGAAAGTACTTAATGGATGAAATTTTGTAGGGTGTTATTATGATCATCCTACGGAGTGTTGCCCATGGTTAAGTGACTATAGGAGAAGAGAGACTCAACGAATGAGATTTTGTAGGATATGTCACTGCGACCACCCTACGAAGTCTTGCTCTTGGATGAACAAAAATGAGAGAGGTAGGAGTTGTTGGTTCCCAAGGCCGATGGCATCGAGATTTGTACCAATACCATGATTCTCCCAATTCAAGTTTTGTGATAACTCGTATCCGTTGTATGGAAATGCATCAGGAAACAAACAATTTGGGTTAGATACTTGGACTTCACCAGCCTATCCAATGCACCCAAAACCAGTCCCTAGGATTTGTTCCCAAATCGCATTGTGGAGAAATTTTGCAATCTATAGCTAGTGTGACAAAGAGTAGTGAGTTACTCTAATCACAATTGCATAGCGACATTAGAGATTTGGGAACTCAACTCTTCTCAAGCATTGAGAAAGTTGAGGGGCAAGTGAGTGATTTTATTGAAAGGTTGAGCCAACTACAAATCCAATATTCCAAAAATGAACCATCCCTAGTTGAACTTGAGATTTTTGTAGATGAATCAAAAGGGGATGATGAGGGTTTGTTGAGAGTGAAAAAGTTCAGGAAGGGGTGATTATACTTAATTCATCATATTACATATTTTCACCTCAATCTCCACCTATAGAACCAACTCCCACATTTTTGGAACCCTTAGAGGAAACCATAGAAAAGCCAATTGAATATGCTAAACTTTCAAACCACCTATAACCTCTAAGGTGGACTCCTCCTCTACTACATCTTCCTCTTGGAATATTGTTACCCCCGCCTCTCCATTTTTGGTTACCTATGGTGGTGGGGTACAAACGTGCACCATATGGATAACATTAGGGTCATGTCGATGACTTTAAATATACAGAGCTTCTCGGGAGGCAACCTGAGCTTTGAAAAAGTTAGATTAGTTTATTTTTCTTTGAAAATAAAATTTCACTTTTATCTCACCATTCTTACCCCAAACCATCACTACACTCCACCACCTACAACACCACCAAATACAAAATCTAGGACTGCACACTAGTTGTCTCTTTGTGTGGATGTTGATTGAAACTTATTTAGTGTGGATTTGTAGTGGTTTGACTTGAATTGTGTGTTGGGGTACATTTGGGGATATTGAGGTGGGAACAATGCATTGGGAAATATTGATTGCTTATCATTTTGTTTATCTCTCTTTCCTTTCATGTCATGTTTCTTCCTTGAGGAGCATGTGTGTTGTAAGTGTGGGGGAGGAATGATGTTCCATTACATTGTGTTGTAGATGTTTAGTATTTTTTTGTGCTTTTCTATTTTTAGTTTTTAGTTTTGCAACACTATTACATTTGGTGTGCATGTTTGTTTTGTAGGAAGTATATGGTTTTTGGAGGAAAGCAAGCAAGGGGGTTTACGAGGAGTACAACTCACGGACCATGTAGACGTACACTGTTTACGGAGCTCAAAATGGTGGATAAGGAGGAGAACCAAACCCCCAAATTCATGGGGCATGTAGAAGTACACGACCTATGAAGCTCACTTACCTTCCTACATCCCAATCATCATTTCTTCCCTACCAGCACCAAAATACCACCCAAACCCACTTACCCTCAAAACTCTTGAAACACACATATCGAAACCTAAGAGGTAACCATCCAACGTGTCTCAATTCTCTATTCAATTTGTAGTGCATGATAGTGGTTGTGATGAAACTTTCTTTATTAGAGGTTAGGGTTTTATTGGGGGCGATGGTAGTATGTTCATTAAAATCATTAATTGTGCCACCGAGGGTAGATTTTAATGTTCGCCTTTCCCATTGTCAGTGATCTTCTATTTCCTTCCCTTGACATATGTTCTATGATTGTGCATATGCATTGAGGACAATGTAAGCTTTAAGTGTAGGAGAGGGGATTAGATAACACTTACGATTCTTGGTTGTTTTTATGTAGCCAATAGCTTCTTTAATGAGAATTTTGAAAATTTGAAAAAATAATATGAAAAAATATATACCCGGCTTGGTTGGAAACCCGAAAGGGCAACTTAGGCAAAAATGGAAAGAAAGCCCGGATAAGTCAAAAGGCCTAGGTAAAAATGATAGGTTAGGTACGACTAGGTTGGAAAACCTAGGAAACAAATGAGAGACTGTGTGGAAAAAGGTGAGATGGTGAGCTCAATGTGTGTGAATGCTAGGATGAAAACTCGAAAAGGCTCATAGGAAAAATGAGAGAAATTGAGAAAAATGGAAACTAAGTTGAGGATTCTTCGGCATTTTCGTCGGTGGTAGCTAAGTTAAGAATCACAAGTTATCCTTTGTTACAACCAATTTGAGGATCTTTTTGATTATCCTTGGTGGTTTTTTGAGCAAAAACTCTTGAATTGCTTTTGGCGGACTATTCAGGGGACTAAGCTAGTTCAACACTTATCTTTTGTTCTTACCTTTTTCTTCGAAATATTTTGAGATGGTTAGATTATCTTATTATCTTCAGGGAGTGTGAGAGTTGGGGGATTCTTACTTCTTTTGGGGAACTAGGGTAGCTTGGAAATAAGTTGAATGTATTGGCTAACTTCTCTTTGCATGCTACATTTTGCTTAGATCTTTTCTCGTTTTTGTTTACTCGATGACGAGTAAAGGTTTAAGTTTGGGAGGATTGATGTGCACCATTATTAATGCGTTAACAGATGCATTTAACACATTTATTATCAACCTTGGTTTGGTTGATTACTAGTTTTAGTTAGGTTTGCATGACAAAGGGTTTAGATGGTCATTATTGGTTTTCTTGTCTAAATCTTGAGTTTTTTAGACTTAATTGAAACTAATTGACACTTTGTATTCACGGGCACCTAGATCTTTCTCTTTGATATCATTAGTAGGTTGCTCGTGAGTGCTTTTTCCTTATATTTTGTAGAAGGCCATCCGCGAGGGTGGTAGTAGATATATGAAGGCCATTCGCAAGGATGGTAGAAGTTATTGAAAGCCATTCGCAAGGATGGTAGTAGATTTAAGGCCACAGACTTTAAACCATGATAGCAGATGGAATTGGGACCAAGAAAGGCAGATTTAATGTTCAAGAAGGCCAAGGAAGAAATGGAGGGATCATTGTTCGAGGTTGCATGAAGTTATGGGAAAAATTCGAGAAGAATCAGCCTTGAGGGTGGCACCATTGTATTTGTATTTTCGAGCTCTACAAAATCAACTAGAAGAACTCTCAAATTGGATCAATGGTTCACTCGTAACGGACCAAACAAGTCAGCTGACTGAACCAGCCACAACCGGCATGGACAACACGAGACCGACACGATCCCAAAGCCTAGCACTACTCGTACCAAGTGACACGGTCCGTGTCAGAAGGCCTCGACATGGCCTGTTCTACCTGACACGGGCCTTGCCAATTTCAGTATGGACGGTGCCAATTTCGGCTGACCGTGTACTCCAAGATACCTTTTCACCCCAAAAATTGGCTAAGTATTGGAGCAGGATGTTTTGTTTTACACGGTCCACGCTGCTTCAAGTCACAAATGCCAAGACTAGCCCACGGGGTGTAAAAAATGACATGAGATGACTGAGATAATGAGAGAAATGAGATTCCAGCTGACGGGATGCACCGAACGATGTGGGACACATATCAGAAGGAGCAAAATAGAGTGCTGGACGATGGCCCATGCCATTTGACACAGACAGAGCTGGCACAAGGGGGTCTCATGCTAGGGCATATCACGACCCATGCTTAGCAATACGAGCCATGCTAAGGCCCATCAGCACGAGGCTAATCCATGTCAGCAAGAGGCTAACCTGTGTCAGCATGAACCATGCAAGGATACACGGCCAGTGTCAGCACAAGGCTAATCAGCTGGCATGGCCCATGCCATTTTGCACCCTCCGCGTTGTTTGCTGCTGCTGGGGGTTTTTGGCATATTTTGGGACTTTTTCAAGGCCCAATTCCCTACTCCCATATATAGGTACCTTTAGTCTTCAAAGGTGAACTAAGTAGGCACAATGTATATTTTATTTTCTCTCTTAAGGTAGGAGGAATATGAGAGTTTTTTCTCTCTCTCTCTCTAGAGTTCTTCTTCTCTTTTCCTTCTCTTTGCTTCTTTTTTTTTAAAATTTTCTTTCCCTTATTTTCCTAGATCTATGGCATTTAACTCCATATTTTCCATGGATATATTTCTTAGGGAGTAGGGATCTAACTTGGGGGTAAAACTTTATTCATGTGTTAAAGTTCATTTTGTGAGATTTCTAGATCTACCTATTTCGATGTTTTTTGTGATTATTATGTTGGCTTGTTCTTAATATTCTTGTGGATTGCATGATTGTCACACTTTGTTGGCACACAACTAAGTCTACTTTCATGTTGGTGCACTATTACTACCTCCCGTGAAGGAGACCTGGATGCGCTTGGGGTGACAATAGTCTGAAACTAGGCCTATGCACGAAGGTTACCATTCTTAATCATCACGATCAACCATGCTCTAGTTAGTCGACCAAAGAGGTCCCAAGAAAACTAGGATTATCTTGTTTATCCTAGAGCCATCAATAAAATGCCTACTTTCTTTGCCTTTGTAGACCTAGGGGTAGTTCGTTCGTGGTGTTCCACTCGGGACTTAATCGCACGGGGGATAATTAGACGTACATAATGAGCCAATGTCATTGTTGCATTCTCCTATTTGCGGAGGCGAGGATAATGGAAGATTTTATATGCGCACCTCTATGTGATAGATAGGGGGAAGTTTTGACCATTTTCTGCACCACGTGTCACACACACACACAATCTAGAATATGGTTTAGTTCAAGTATTACCTTAGCTGATGTTTCATTAGATATAGTGTAACACTTTTTAAAATTTAGGTAACACTTTTCAATATTTATGTAAGACTTTTCAAACGTTTAATTAACACTTTATAAGTAATTGTAACATTTTTAATAAGTATTGCAAGGAAAATGTTACTTTAGCCTTAGTTTGTAGAATTGCGTGGCTCGTTTCTTGTGCTTACCTCTTTTGGATCATGGTCAGTAGAGGGTGTCGTGGAAAGTAATGTTTTACATTATTTCCATGTTTGGTTAGTTTGTGGCAATGCAGCGTTGTCAGCCTGTTTGTGGGTTCACCAAGTTTGTACCAATATGAAGCCGACATGTGTTTTGGAGGAAGACTACAATCTAAGGTCATTTCACTTCTCACTTAGGGATTCGGCCAAATATTGGTTATACTATCTATCGCCCGGTTGTATCATCTCATGGATGGATATGAAGTACCGCTTTCTAGAAATGTACTTTCCAGCTTTAAAGTCTGCGGGATTAAAGAAACAACCATCCAACATCTCTCAATTTTCCAATGAGCTCCTCTATGAGTATTGGGAGCGCTTCAAGAGATTGTTGGCTAGTTGTCTGTATCATCCATTCAAGGAGGGAGAATTGGTTTACTATTTCTTTAAGGATTGAGCGACGATGACACGCATATGGTGAATTTCGCTTGCAAAATTTCAATTGCCAACAAGAGACCAAGGGAAGAAATGGAACTCCTCGAGAAGATGGTAAATGGAACAAGGAAATTTGGTACAAGGTCTAGGGTGAAGCCTGTGGATGAACCATCCCAACCCCTGAAAGTTAGAGGACCAAGTCCAAGCTTTTTCCTCCACGATGAAAGAGTTTATGAAAAGGGGAGTCCAACAAGAAAAAGTGTGCGGTGTATGTAATCTTGATCATCACACAGATGTGTGCACACAAGTGGTGGAGGACTTTGAGGAAGTCAAGGCGTTGGATTTCAACAATAGTGGAAATAGGCCACAGTTTGCTAGGGGGCAACAATAAGGGTTCCATGGGAACAAAGGAGGAGAAAGGCAAGATCCCTATGTAAACACCTTTAACCCGATGTACAACAATCACTTCAACTTCCATTGGCGCTAGGAGAACAAAATGCAAGGGTACAAATGAAGCATACAAGCTCCACCTCAACCCTATCCAAGGGGAGAAGAGCCTTCAAACAACAACGCCTCACTTTAAAAATCCGACCAAGAGGAAATCCTTGAAGCAATATCTCAATTGGCCAAGAAACACGATGTCTTTGCGGAGCGTACAAGGAAAGAGATTGAAGATCTCAGGACTAGGGCATTCTTGAGCATCAAGAATCTTGAGATTCAAGCCGAGCAACTTACTACCTCGGTAAGACGACTTGAAGCCAACGAGTTTGTTAAACTTTCTTCCCTACCAGAGATCAATACAAGGAATGTTAGTGCTTTGAAATTGAGAAGCGGGAAGGAGGTGCGTGAGCCCAAAAAGGAAATCTCTCAAGAGGATGACTTGATTGTGGATAACAACAAAACCAATTTGGACGAGAAAGAATTGGTTGTGGAGGAACCCATCAAGGAGCTTCCAACTCCCGAAGCGAGGGTTAGTTTCTTGCCGCCTTTTCCT
>JAULKM010014660.1:0-14564 GCA_032355605.1 Rubia tinctorum
TTTTTAGCATGAACTGTAATGCATGATCAATTAATAAAATTATTATTTTGATGCATGCTTGTGTTAATCTTATTTTCAAAAATTTAATTGTGATATTTCCAATATAAACTCCAACAAAAACAAAAACTGGTCTCCCCGACTTTTAAAATAAGTTAATTTTGCTTATCATTACAACTCCACCAAACTCATGCAGTAGTACTGCACTCAATATCTCATGTCTTTGATAAATGAGCTAAGGAGGTTTTATTATTTGATAAACAGCTAAAAATGGATTATTTTAAAATTATAAGCTATATTTGGAGCAAAAGCATAAGCTGATCTCCCCCAATTTCTAAAATAACACAGATTCACTAATAAGCACAACTCCAACACGCACCCATATAGGTTATTCGTTTCAATATTACAAACCATGGCTAATGTAACACTTTGAAAGTGTTGTTTTGGATGCTAATAATACTAAATTTGATCTATTGCAACACTTTTACAAGCATTACCCTAGATGAAGACATAACACTTTTCAAAAGTTTAACTTACGCTTTAGTCTAAGTTATTATAACATTTTAATAAGTGTTGATATAAAAGTGTTACGATGAATTTAAATCATGTTAATTGTAAATAGAGAAATGGAAGGAGTGCACTTTGACCACGTCGAATAGTATTTTTCATTTCTCATAAAATCCCAACTTTTGTGGCTTTGAATTGTTTAGGTAACCATTGCCTAATTCCACATCATATAATTCATTTATGTTCTTTTCTATCCTTATTATAACCGTCAGTAGGTAACCATTTCCAAATGTTGGATATACATAGTAGTCAAGGTGTGGATATGCTTTGAAACCAGAAATCAGTTCAAAGCTGAGTTGTGTGTAAATCACTTCATTTTCAAATTCTTTTCATTAAATACAATTTTTATTTGAGTTCGTCTCTTGAAAGACGGTCTTTTCATAAGGCATGGAAAGATCAAGGTTTAAAGTGTAAATAAGAAGAAATTAAGATAAATTTTTTGAGTTGTATGAACTGGATTATAAAATTTATAACTACTACACGTTGCATAATAAAACTTTAATATTGCAACAAATATCTTTTACCTTTTATTATTCTAATTAAACTCAGTCTTTCCATAAGCCTATGGAAAGACCGTCTTTCCCAAGACTTTGCCTTTTTTATTTAATGTACAATTCTTTTCTAAAAATTTTAAAATGCATCCATTAGTATATTTCATTTTTTAAATTGATGTACGCATTTCCCAACAACCAACCTACCAATAAATGGATATTTTTTAATTGTATTACTTTGTTTACATTTTTTTTTGAAATATACGACGGAGGTCACATCCCGTTACATTTTTAACTGACGGAGGTCATACCCCGTTAGATCCAAATAGTTCGGAATGCTTCGTTTGATCCAAGTAGTTAGATGTCAATTTAAAGAAAATTTTTGTGGAGTAAGGTGTCAATCTTAATCTTAAGAAGAGAACGGAGGGAGGCGGAGATTTGTTGCCAAGAGTTGTGGTCCTTTTTCTTTCATCATAACATCATGACATAGGTAATAACATGTGTAATTGCTACTGTTTTCTTTTAACTGAGTCAAATGTCTCTTTCTCATATTGGAATCTACGACCAACCGATTATGTTTAATCTGCAATTTTACTATTTGTCAAGTCAACGCCGTCAAACGTTTACCACATATTTAAATAGATATATAAACAATAATATTATTATATGTGATACTATTGGATTCGTCGTAATAAGTAGTTTCTAAATATTAACTTTTTATTTGTTGTTATTTTACGTAGTTAACGATCAAATATGTTTATTGAAAATCGTGAAAAAGGGTTATATGCAGTTTAATCTGGAACTGAGGGAGTGATCAATTCCATCAAATAAAAGGAAGGGGTTGATTTGGTTATATTCTGTATGAGTTTATGTTAGAGAGCAAGCCTCCCAATTCTGTAGCAGTTTTATTTATTTATTTTTAAAACTCTTTATGTGGGATTCATCGACACCCCAAACCGCAACTTACAATTCAAAAATACAAGGCAAAAGTACATTGTTAGTACTTGTTCTTGGCTATAAATAAATTTTATTTCCTCAATTTCTATGAATTTGATACATTTTTTTTCTTTTACAATTTTCGTGGATTCATTATGAATTTGACACACTCTGACGCTCACCTACTCATTCTAATTCTTTAAAAAAAAAAGATAATTCCACTCACTCATTTCTTTCAACTAAATCTAAACACGTAAAGTTGTGGTACCAAACCCATAGAAATAGATGGAATACATAGTTTATTCCATTTTATCTACGGTTCACTTCAATTCAATATAATAAAACTTCAAATTTATATTAGCAATTCGTTTATCTTTTATCTTTTATCTCTTATCTTAACTTTTCTTCATGTTTAATTTCAATTTTAATTCAGTTCAGTAAAATCAACTCGGAATATCATATCCTTGTAATATACTTTGCAATGAAGGAAGCTACTTGGAAGATGGAATGAAAGCTTCTTGTTCCAGTATATTCTCCTGGGAGGTCGTTTTTCAATCGACCACTCCGTGAAATGTATTTAAGTTGTCCATCTGCACAAATTAATATTTTTATTTGACTAAAATATATATTTAAATAGCAATATATTTAATATGTACTGAACAAAAATTACGACAAGTATATAAATTATGCATTATGTATAATTTTATATTAGTAATATTTGTATAAAATAATTAATATAAAGTCTTGTTTTTAGACCGAATAGCAGCTAGACGTGGTTATTATGTAATTGATGTACTACTTCCGTTTCGTTGGATGTGACACCACAAACTTGAGTGTTTGGATTTAGGTGAATGAAATGAGTGGATGAAAATGAATTTAGAATGGGAAAAGTAAAACGAGTTGATGAAATTAAAGGAATCTTGCCATAAAAGGAAAGTGTGTCAAATTCACAAAAATACCCAAAAAATGAAAGTGTGTCACATCCAATGAAATCGAGGAAGTAATTGTTAGAGTAATTTAGTGTTTATTTCTATTTATTGCAATAAGCTTCCTATAACATAAAAAACTTTTAAAATATATTGTAATATATAAATAATTATAATTTAACTCTAAAAAATATATTTTAATGATATATTTCATAATTGATATAACCGTCAGTTAGTCTAATAAGAGACTTTCTCAATAACCATAATCATATTTTTTTACCAAATAAATAATGATTTATGCCAGGACTTAGGCCCAAATAGGTAGATTAGTCTTCAAGAGTTGGGCCTGGAGACTGAAAACCTTCTTGTTTAATAGTTGCAAAATTTTCTCTCCCCTGTTTTCATTTCTTGAGAGCTTAAATTTTGGTTTTGTCAGCATGATTTCAGCTTCTATCTATGTTTTTTATTGATAAGAAGTTACAGTTTTGATGGTAAAATGGGCGGACGGGTCAAATATGAGTTGGTTAATATGGGTATGACATATTTTGGTTCGTTTTATGATAGATTGAAAACGAGTCGTGTTTACAATGGGTCGAGTTGAAACTTGGTCAACCCTCTGATCGAAAATTATTTAACACATAGGTCGAAAATGGTTAAATTTGCAGGTTTCAACCTGTATATTAACTCACGAGGGTTTATATATCAACCCATATGAGTAAAACCAACGAGTTTCAACCATATATTGACTCATATGGGTAAACCCATATTTTCAACACGTATGAGTAAATTTGCGGGTTTCAACTCGTATGGGTAAACCCGCGGCCAGCCAGCAAACTCAACCTGCCCAACCCATATTTTCAACTACTCATTTGACATGTTACTCATTTAACCCATTACCTAATTTGCTCATACCCACATGGCTAGCCCAAGTGGCCAAGAGCTCTCTGTCCGTCCAGAAGCAACCCGGGGTCGAAGTATCAGTATGACGATGTTATACATAGTAAAAAACATTAACAGTCAAACAAGTACCTAACACACAATGGAAAAAAATTAGTGTAGATTAATCTAAGATGAAATTATCAATATTTTGCGTCAATTACTATGAATGACACTGTTAAGAGTTTCACACTAGTGTTTGATAAAAGCTATAGTTTAATAATATAAGATTATGAGTTCTCTCTACATAGTACTAATTGATTTTATGATAGAAGTTTATGACTTTAATACGGTATCATATCCAAGCTTGTTATGATCAGTTTTGTAGACATATATTCTCACTAATTGACATGTAATCCCTTTTTGCCCAAATTATATTTTCAGTGAATCTATATTCTCATTGATTAGCCCGAAATCCATTTCTGTCCAAATTGCATTTTCACTGATTGAGAGACACATTAGTGATTGATTGATAAAGATAAGGCAATCAAATCAAATCTATAGCATAATACTCCCCCCGGTTCTTTAACATTGACACACTTGCTTTTGCACAAGGATTTAGAAAAGTAGAATTAGTGGTTGAGAATTCATTGAAAGAGTAAAAAGTAAATTTAGTGGATGAAAACAACCTAGAATTTGCCAAAAAAGGAAGTGTGTCAGTGTTAAAAAACCATCCTAAAAAGGAAAGTGTGTCAATGTTAAAAAATCGGAGGGAGTACATAAGATTAGTTGCATAATATACAAGATTAGCAGTGGAACAGTGTAGTACAATTAATAATTTTAAAAACCCATATGAACTGACCATTTCAGTTCATCTACCATTACTTTCAAAAAAAAAGTTCATCTACCATAGTACAAAGTGGTAATTGAGTGCCATTAATGCTAATTGATAAATCAGCTACCTAAGGACTTTGTGTGTCTAATTACACATCAATTCTGTCCCCAACTGTGTCCAACTTGTTGAGATATTATTTAGAGTAAATGACTTTGATGAACCATTATTATCACCATTGTTAATGTTTGACCCGCATCTACTTACGAAACAGTTTAATCGTGACCCCTCCAAAAGTGCTAAAATTGAGCCGCTTTATAAGTTAGGGGTTAAAATTGTCAAAAAAGAAAGGGTCAAACGTGGACGTTGGTGATAGTAAGGGGCCACCGAATTCATTTGCTCTATTATTTAAACTTTTGTTCAATCTAGCTTAATAAATTTTGATTTATTTTGGTCATTATTATTTTTATTATAAATATAAATTAATTTTAATAAAATTTAAGTCATTTCAGTCTAATTTAATGTACTCCCCCTGTCTCATTTCAAACTGCAATTTAACTATTCATTTAGTCAAAGAATTCTAACTTTGACCCTAAAATTGAATTGATATATAAATATAAATACTATTGTGTGATACATTTTTAGATTTTTTAAAACATGTATTTTCAACAAAAAAAATCAAATTTTCCCAAGTTTGAACTATCATTAAAAGGTGTAACTAACAACGAATATATTAGTCATTATTCTAATGTCACATAATTCACTTTGATGTTTCACTGTGAGACTGCACTGACAATATCATTACTCATATAGTTCAGTTCAATTCAGCAGAAAATTAACCTGTTGCATTTTAGCTTGATTTAGTTGCATCATTACTATTTTCAGTACATTTATTTTGATTTAAGTTCAAATAAATATAGAGAACATGACCTGATTTGATTTGAATTGTAATTTAAAAAAAGCTAATGGAGAATAATAATAGAAGTAAATTATTATTTTCATCAAACTAACAATAATTAAACTGAATTTAGTTAAATTAAAATGAGTTAAATTTAATAAAACATGGCTTACTGGTTAACAAACACGAAAGGTCCAATTTTGGCGATGCTTCTTCATTTAGCTACACTAATTAATAGGTAATTAATATGGGCATTAATGGGTTTTAAGCTTAACAAAGGAAACACCAACCTGATTAATTGTCCGAAACTTCTGTTCCCAGACAACAACTTCATTAATAATTGATTTGGACGCTTAAAAACTTGCAATAATTTTGGTAATGTTTCTTCTCATTAGTCTTTTTCTGCTTATGTTTGACAAATGACAGACAAATGCTACAGCTTCATCCGTCCCAACGCTTTCTGCACCCGTTTTGGTTAAATTTCTCAGACAATTTTAATCATTAATTTTAATTAGTATACAATTACAAGCACCGGTGTTATTATGTGAGACATTTTTAGATTCTCTACATCATGTATTTTCTAAATATCGGATTTTGATACATCATTAATATACGTAGCTCAAACATGGTTCGAGAAAGTTGATCAAAAAGTGAGGAGAAATGACTGGGACGGAGGGAGTAGTTGTTTTATATTTCACTTGATTGATTTGACTAGTTTCTTATGAGAATTATTATAATAATAACGAGGATTTGAAGAATACTATTCCTTAGTAGTTAAATTCACCCACTCCCTCTGTCTCAGTCATATCTGCACACTTTTTGGTCAACATTTTCATATCGTGTTTAACCATCGATAATTTTAATTGTAACGATGACTTGAATTTTAATATTTAAAAACTGCATGATACAGGGAACGTAACGGCATCTCACATGAAGATATTGATGCCTATATACTAGTTGAAATTCATGGTCAAATATGTCTCGAGAAATTTTATCAAAAAGTGTGCAAATTTGACTGGAACTAAGGGAGAACACAAACTGTCTTTTATAAGAGGTGGTCGATGTTATCGATCTTACACATTGTGTGACTTTTAATTTCTCAAAAAATTATACTATATTATTATGACTTGTGTGTATGTTTTACTACCGCCTAATCTATTTTGTTCCAACAAAATCCCAACTCAATAGATTTGACCCGATCCGACCCATTTACAAGATCATGATTTTACCCAGTTATGCAATCGAGTTGACTGGATTCAAGAGAAGAAACAACTTTCTTATTTCTCGTATCACGTTTGTCTAGCTGTTTTATCACATAAAACCTAAAATAATCTTCTTTTTTTTTAAAGAAAATCATATAAATTAGCTAGTGTCATATTTAAAAAAATAAAATAAAATAAGCTAGTGCATTAAACCCTGAAACAAGTATTAGTAAACGAAAGAAAGAGACACAAATTAAAGACATGGCACATGCATGGAAGATGCACTACACTTCATTATCAATAAAATAAAACACATTGCACAAACAATACACACATACGAATATTTGACATAAAATTATCTATGAAATGCCAATTACATCAGAAAGAACACGAAGTAACATTACATACATGTAATATATATTTGTAATATATATTTGTAATATATTAATATATATCCATACATTTTTGAAAATGATACTATATGTATTATATAATGAAAGAGGTATTATTTTTTGTATTATAAATAGAACTTTTACGACGTAATTAGTGACAGGAGCAGTCAAATAGTACTTGAAACGTTGGAGCAGAAGACGATATTTATCGTTCTTAGAGTCCCTTCAGTCCGGTAGTCAAGTAGTACTTGGTTGTGGGGATAATTTATTTACACATATTCTTGATGAAACATCAAATGCACTATATTTTTCACCATTAACTCATACTTGGGCTGCAATTCCAGTTGAGCAATTCTTCAACCATTTGCATTGCAACTTTGTTCTCTTCCTCCATTAGAGATCCCACATGATCAAACTGGTCATCTTTTTCACAGTTTCCAGCAAAACCAGAGGAGGAGGAGGAGGAGGAGGAAGAAGAGATTGACGATGAACAACACGAAAATGATGACGTCGGATCCTCATGGTGATGATAATCCGCATTCTTCTTCCCAAAATCCACCTTCGTGACCCAATTCGCGGTCGAATGGTGGGGCCCAGTTCTCTTCTGCCACACCCCAATCTGTGAGTTCTCCAGCCTCAGGCAGGTCAGAGATGGAGCTGGATCTCTACAACATTTCCTCAGCTTTGCGCTCAAAATCTCAGCCATTACAGAAGAAGCAGAAAATGGTTCCCCCTACTTTCGCAATCTTCGCGATTTTCCTTCAAAACTGCGAAGTTTGTTTTCGCAGTTTGTCCCATCATGAGAATGGCTGCTTCATCATAAGCCCTTGCAGCTGCTTCCGCTGTCTCAAATGTCCCCAGCCATATCCTCTTCTTTCTACAAATCAGAAATCAATATATCATATTAAATAACATGTAAAATTGAATTTACCCATTCGCGAGCAGTTCAGTACGTGACTAGAGTGTGACAAGCGCGCTAAAAAACGTTGTACGTGAAGCGTGTGACTAGGTGTAAATATAAAATTGAGCGTATCATCTTGGGAATAGTTCGAATAATAAAATAAGTGTAAGTAATCGAGTGTGTCAGGTAGATCTAGTACAATAAAGGATGACGGATTTCTGACACCCAAGATCCCCACTGACGCTGCCTGACACCTCGGAATTTTCGAGTGGTTGATTGTACCATGATCTTCTTGATTGCCTTCCTAGGTATACATGGGTGGAATTAATGATTGGGATTAGGGTTCCATTTTGCAGGTGAAGAAGTGAATGAATTTGAAGAAGATGTAGAGGGAGAAAGATAATTGTGAAGTGGAGTTGAAGATGGTGAGAGAGTTAATAGGGGAAGTTCTTGATTGTCGGTGGATTGTGTAAATTGGGTTATAATGTGCATTTAAGGTCTCACCTGCCTCCTGTAGAAGGACACAGAATGTAGGTGTGTGAGTGTGTGTGTTTGAATTTTTTTTATTTTTTTTTGAAAAGGTTTGAATTTTGTTTTTAGTTTGGGCAATGTTGGAATTGATGTTTGAATAGTGAAATAAAATTATGTAGTAGCACATGTAATGTTATAACGTGTGATTACTTTAGTAACCAATGTCCTCTCTTTTTCACTAAGAGTGTCACATTATGTTTAGACTCTTAGATTTAGGTGAAGAAAATAAGTGCTTGAAATTAAATGTAGAAAGTAAAAAAAGTTGAATGAATGGATGAAATTGAATGAATCTTGTCAAAAATAGAAAATGTGCCATTTAAAAAAACTCAATATAATAAGTGTTTCACGTATAGAAAAACGGAGGAAGTAATTGAGATGTAAAACGTTATTTACTGTTTTTTTGACACTTGAACCTTGTGATATTTTAGAAATTTTATCATAATAATGATAAAATTCACAGTCCTACGTAATGATATTATTATGTAAATTTATATACTCCCTTTGTATTATACTAAATTTGCACACTTACTATTTGACAGTTAATATTGTCAATGTTTAACCACATATTTGAATAGATATATAAACAATAATATTATCGTATGTGATGTTGTTGAATTCGTCAAAATAGGTAATTTATAAATATCAATTTTTTATCTGTCGTATAATTACGTAGTTAAACATACACTACTGTAGATGTACATAGGCACCGATATTTTCTACATAGGCACCAGTGTTTGATCAAACATCGGTCCCTATGTGCATGTTATGCAGTAGTGATATTAACGGTTAAACATTTTTCTTGAATACCGTGAAGAAAAAAAATCTATGAAATTTAGTTTGGGACGCTAGAACTATAACGGGGCGAGGCGGTCCGGCCGCCCTGGTAAACTCCAACGAACTAGGAGAGTAATATTTTTCATGTCTTTGTCTGCCCCAACTCATTAAAATGAAAAAGGATTCCGCCTAGACAGGAAATTTGCCCGCCTCAAACATATCTGTGTAATTCAACCCCTCTCAAATTTTGTCCTGGTTCCGCCACTGGTCGGACCGAGGGAGTAAAACAAATTGGACGGGAAGTGAAAATTTGGTAGTTTTTCCTATGATCTCTCATCCGTCACCATAAATGATGAGATTTTGGTCAAATGAATCAACCACAAAAGGAAGAAGATAGGAATGACTTTCATCTCTACTTTTCCCTCTGCTAAGATGATCTATGCTTAGATGATGAACCGGTGAAGATGATGTCGTTCTATTTAAGATTAATTAATAAGCACCTAACACTATCTTTATTGTTGTAGTTGGAAAAATGTAGAATTTACAAGTACAAATTCAAAAAATAAATAGGGCTAATAAGCGTTAAACCCTAGTAAAAGCTTCATAAATATACCAGAGAAAAGATAATTTTTTTATCAAATCTTAGAAAATATCGTCCTTCCATATGCATACGGAAAAACAAGGCTGAATTATAATTATATAAATGTAAAATGTTTTTATTGCAATATTAAAATTTATTATGCAACATACGATATTTGTAAGTTTATGACCCGATTAATGCAAAATAAAAAATTCATCTTCAGTTTTTCTAATTTAAAATGTATACCTTGATCTATCATAACTTATTGAAATACCGTATTTTAAGAGACGGGCTCGCAAATTTTAGGAATATTATTTTAAAATCTTAAAATATCGTTAAAATAAAACCGTTAGTAGGTGAAGCAAGGTTCTGGATAGAGGTGTTCAAATGCGGTTACCCGTACTTTCGGGTACCCGCATGTGTGGGCAGTTGAAAATGTGGCTCGTGGCCCGACCCGCAGGGTACCCGAAGACCCGTTTAAAATTTAAAAATTTAAGATGAATTATTATTTCATTATATTGCATAAATTTGTATTAGTACAAGAAAAATATTATTACAATGATGGCAATATAGTTTAACAATTGAATTCTTGTGAAACTTTTTGTACAAATAATTATCACCTTTTCTCATTTAAAAACTCAGCATATAATGATCATTGAGAGTAACAAGTCCGTAGTCATCATCATCATTCTCTAGTTTGGATGAACTTAACAAAATATGTTGAAATGACGATAAAAAAATTATTGTGTCAAAAAATTTAATTTATTTGAGAGGTTACGAAAGTTTGATATGAAATTTGAAAATTTCAAATGTAAAAAATTTCAATTGGACATATAGCTAAATAAGGTTGTGGTTGTGGGCTTAACTAAAAATTTGAGGCTAAAGGGAAAGGGATGAGTTAAGAAAGGACAATTGAGAATTTGGGGTTGAGAAAGAATGATTAAAAATGTATTACTTGAATATTACGTTAGTTCACATTATTTAATAATTAATATTTCATACTCCCTCCGTCCCATAAGTAATTGCACAATTAAATTTTTACGGTCTTCAATTATCACGTTTGACTGTAAATATATTTATTTGGCTATAATAATACCGCATAAAAAATTTATAGTTGAGAAATAGATGTTTAGATGAATTTAACAAGATCTCACATGATATTTTTATTATATATAGATTTATTTTTATTAACGGTCAAAGTTTGACTCCCAAAAAGCAATTGTGCAATTACTTATGGGACAGATGGAGTATGTATGGACAACTAAGAATTGATAGTACATGTATAGAAAATATTATATAATATTAAATTTAATTAAATATACTTGAATTTTACTGGATATTTCGGGTATTCGAAAATAGCATTTTGTGATTCTGACCCGGACCCGGAGCCGTTAAAATGTAAAATTTCTAGGCCGGGTACCGGACCCTAAAAGTTGAAGAAAAAAACTGAATGAACGGGTCGAATAATACGGGCCGGATAGTACGGGTTAGATATTTTCAAACAACCCTAGTTCTGGCTACCTAGTTGAGGTAATGAATTTTCAAAGTCAACCCATAAATTACGCTGAGGCCATTCATTTATTTTCCTTTACTCCCATTTTCATATTTTGAGAAAGCTTCTATTTAATTCAAAAGTTAGCACTTCTGTTTTCTCTTTTATTAAAATGTATTATTTTCTTATTTATGGGACAGGACTTAGCGGGTGAGATCTGGACCATTTGGACCGTTTCCCGCTAACACTATCAGACCAGTTGAGTTGCGATCGTATTATGGAAACGAGCTTCCCAAGAAGTCAGCCTGAACCAGGATCAACATAGACTCTTGTAATAATACGATCAGCTAACCTTTCCACCCCGATGATGGTTAAACTATTAAGCGCAAATAAAGCACTGGGCCTGTTTCGTCCCAATGAACTTAAGAGAAACGGTCAATGTTATGACCCCATTTAATTGGCATTTAATGTGTCACGAAGAGGTTAAATTGTGCACAAATTACTATTAGAGATACTCAGGTATAAGTACGAGGTACGTATACGTTTTTAGATTCATTCTACTTTATGCAGTATTCATACGATTTTACTGACTTAAAAATCAGAGAGTTTTTCCCTGGGACTTGTTTCTTTGCAGATCGCGATCAAGAGACTTGACGGTGCAGCTTTAGACCCGAAATTTAGCTCTGCCTTTTCGTGTACTCAAGTTTTCTGATAGATAGATGGAGAATATCTCAAATTAAGGTTTGAGAAAGGCAGAGTACCTTAAAAAACCTTTCTTGCAATATCTTTTAGACCTTCTATTGGATATTCAACGTGACTGGATTAAGACGCAATGGCAAAGCATATCTCTTTCTTCAACAAGCTGTTTATTCCTCTATTTGAATTCCTTCTTCTATATATTAAGCCGCTTAAATCCAAATGCAAAACATGATGAGGATGAACTTACGAGATTGATCGAACTAGCTACTCTTCGTGATTTCTAAGGTTAGTTGGTCGAATTTTATCGTAAACACCTCGGAAAATATTTTTATTAAGAAAAACAAGGTACTCTATAATTTCTTTTGAAAATTTATTGACGCCTCCATCTGTGTCTTAAGTAAACAATAAATCCGAATTTAAAATATCTCAAATACGAAACATACATCTGTCGATTGACAAAATATCACGTTTATTATGCTCCTGCGTTCGCTAATCTAAGTAGAACATGTCTCGTACTGTCATACGTGATACATACATCCATCAATTAACCGACTCTCCCATTTGTTATAATTCTGAATTTGCTACTGACTACTCAGTTCTCTTATACTATTTACTTCCATCGATGATATTACTTAACAAACTGGTGTTTTAATAATGTGGAAAGAATGAACCCATTAATTTGGGCAGAAGGTATTTGTCAATTCCTCTGTTTTTTATTAGTTAAGAAATGCAATACAATTATTATTTTGTTATTTCCATTGTTGTATCATAGATACTTTGAATTTTAGGTTATATATATAGCAAACCATGGCTCCATTCTTGCTCCATGGAATCATCATGGCAAACATTTTCGAGATCGATAGACTACAGACCGGGTGCGGCTTTCTCTGCGGTGGCAAAGTACGTCATTCTTTCGTATTATAAACACGACTCTTTACGTGCAACAAATAAACATATATAAACACTACTTTTCTCGCAAAATAAAATGGAACTTTCTTATATAAGTATAACCCGTCTATCACAAATTTCATCAACATTTCGGTATAATTTCTTGTGCAATTACTAATAACTTGACATTTGGGCCATTTTAGCTCGCTATTCATCGTTTATCCATTCATACAAGTACTCCCTCCGTTGCCAAAGTTAGAACTGCACAAAATTATTTGTTATTTTAAATTATCAAACATCGACAACATATTTAAGCAGTATAAGTATTTATAACATCTTATATGAAATTGCTAGATTCGCCAATATCAACTTTTTACGCACCATTGTTATAACTAGTTGAAGATATTAACGGCAAACATACTTACTGAGACTGTGAAAAGAAATTCTATGCAAGTTTAAGTGGGTGCCGGAATAACGCCAGTGCTGACATTTCCTATATAATCTGATATAATTGTTACTTTCATAAACTTTATCATAGGGATGGAGTCCCGAAAGAATGACAAAAAAACTACTCTCACAGCTCAAAAGAGCATTATTTTGCAGACCAGAGGTAAATGCATAAAAAAAATACTCACAAATTATCTCTATCTTCCTTCGCATTTTACATCAATTGAGAACTTGTTTAACAGGTTGCTGGCTCAAGATTATATGCCACCATTGATCTCGAAAGGGCTCGAGTAGCTCGAACCCGAGTGATTGAAAACGAGCCATCCAATCCTCGTTGGTACGAAGGATTCCGAATCTACTGTGCCCACATGGTGAACCACGTTGTCTTCACCGTCAAGGACGCCAATCCTGTGGGAGCCACCCTCATCGGGCGGGCATACTTGCCGGTGGAGGAGATCACGAAGGGCTTTACCGTGGATCGCTGGCTAACGATCCTGGATGAAGATATGAACCCGATATCAGGTCAGTTCAAAACCAACTGGTAATAAGTGGAGTAACCACGAATCCTATATGACAACGTGGGATAATTTCTGACATCTGATGCCTGATTCCTTGAGAATGTACCAGGTGGCTCGAGGATTCATGTTAGGATGCAGTTTTTTAACGTAAATCGGGACGGAAACTGGTCTCAGGGAATTAGGAGCAACCTTGTAATCAAAGGAGTGCCATTTTGTTTCTTTAAGGAAAGACAAGGTTGTAGTATAACCCTATACCAGGATGCACACATGCGGGATGATGCATTCTCAGATTACCTCGAATCCAAGATGCATCACCAGCCCCAGAGATGCTGGGAGGATGTGTTTGATGCGATCGCCAACGCGAGAAACATCATTTACATCACGGGATGGTCAGTTTACGCGAAGATCCAGCTGATTCGGGACCCCAACAGGCCGAAACCTGGAGGAGATGTAACCCTAGGGGAACTTTTGAAGAATAAGGCTAATGAAGGAGTGAGAGTTTTGTTGCTGATTTGGGATGATCGATCATCGGTTGAAACATTCAAAAAGGATGGATTAATGGCAACTCATGATCAAGAAACGTTTGATTTCTTCAAAAACACGAATGTACATTGCAT
>JAULKM010014670.1:0-14563 GCA_032355605.1 Rubia tinctorum
CGAGGAGCACTCAACATCTTATTTCAACTTATGGTTACAATTGGTATTCTATTTGCCAATCTGGTCAACTATGGAACTGATAAGTATGTAACTCAGCTCTCTTATCCTCAATTCTAACATTAGTTTTCATTACTATTAAAAATATTATTTAACATTAAAATTAAGAGGAAGTATACGGTTTGTTGACGATGTGGGTAGCATTTGGTCTTGAATATGGAATCGATGATATGAATGATGGAAGAAAAAAAAATTGATGATGAAAATTAAAATCTAAAATTTGATATTTGGTCAAACTTGCATCCGTTTATTGTGTATTTTCACTGTGTTTAATGAATCTTTTAAAATAAATAATACTCCAGTCCCATTTCAATATGCGATTTAACTATTAATTTAGTCAAAACTTCCTAAATTTAACCCTAAAATTGAATTGATACATAAGTTTAAATATTATCATGTGATACAATACTAGATTCGTAGTGTATAACATATATTTTAAAAATATCAATTTTTTATAATCGTTAATGAGAGATATTAAGGATTAAATACTTTTAAAGTCAAATGTTAATTGTCAAATGATGAAACTTGAAAACCAGTTAAATTGACTACCCATAGAACCATTTACATGTTCAAGCATGATACTCCAAAAATTAATGGGCTTTCGTTGGATTTTGCTCCTAACTACCCAACAAAAGATATTAGTTTACATTTGATTCATCACCTTAGGACAACGTTTTCAATGAATGATTGGTCATATGTTTAAGTTTGAACAAATATCTCGAATGCTTCATAGATGACCAAATATTATCCACCTGTCAAAGAAGTAACAATGCTTTATTCCCTTTCAATATTCTCTTGTGACTAGAAATATCTCAATGACCATGAGACAATAGCTTTGATTTATATTCGATTCCTCAATACTCACTACATTTCTAACTTTATTAGAAAAATAAAGTGTCACATATCAAAGATTAAAAAAAACACAAATGATATTCAAATTATAAGTGTAAAATTTGCGAACTAAAAAAAAGAGTAATGAAACAGTCGCTATATTAGTTTACGTCATAGTACTACCTCTTAGTATTACAAATACTGCGACTTCGTTTCTGATAAGATCGATTGACTTTTTATACTCAGGATCAAAGGTGGATATGGGTGGAGGATATCTCTCGGACTGGCCGGAATGCCGGCCGGACTTCTAACCTTTGGCGCGCTTTTCGTGACCGACACTCCTAACAGTTTGATCGAACGGGGTCGTTTAGAGGAAGGAAAAACAGTGTTGAGACGCATTCGAGGAACCAATAACATAGAGCCAGAATTTGAAGAACTTGTAGAAGCTAGTCGTATAGCTAAAGAAGTTAAGCATCCTTTCAGAAATCTCCTCATGCGCCGGAACCGCCCTCAATTGATCATCGCGGTCTCACTACAGGTAATTAAACATAAATTGCTCAAATTCACAGTAGTCAAAAGTTTTTAATTGAATAAAACAAGCCTTTTGGCCCCTTATAAATTTGACATAAACTTTTTTTAACCCCCTTAGTTTAGAACTTCTATTTTTTTTAATTTACAAAGTGGAGACTATTTCACCCTTTTCAACAATAGAATACATGTTCCTTAACTGCTAGAACCACAGAATATGATACAAATACCCAAGTAGAGATATAACTCTGTTTGGTAGAGTTGTACTTATAAGCAAAACTGAATTATTTTGAGAGATGGGGAGACTAGCTTTTCCTTTTACCCCAAAACTAATTTCTTTCATTCAAAATAAACTGGTTTTTTGGGACTTAAACAAAGACTGAAAAGTGTTTTGCTTATAAACAAAACACCTTATAAAATCTGCTAAACAGTTCCATAACTTATTGTCAAATGAAGTCACCTTAAATAATGGAAACGGAAAAAAAACTCAGCATATACTTTATCAAATGATTTTGATTTGTTTTAATCAAACCTTTTTCTCATCATATCTATCTTCTATCTAAAAATATACCAGTGCATGATATTAGTTGTGTCCCATTTCACACATTTTATCTTTCTTATGTTTAGAACATGATTTGTAGTGTACTTTAATTATGTTGGACCAAACTGTCAATCAACTTAATTACGAAACTGACATTACATATCCAAAAACCCTCTCCAGATATTCCAGCAGTTCACTGGAATCAACGCCATCATGTTCTACGCGCCGGTGCTCTTCGACACGGTGGGCTTCGGCGGCAACGCCGCCCTATACTCCGCCGTGATCATCGGCGCCGTCAACGTTCTCTCCACCCTAGTCTCCATCTACTCAGTCGACAAGCTCGGCCGCCGCCTGCTCCTTTTAGAAGCCGGCGTCCAGATGTTCCTCTCGCAGGTGGTGATCGCCATCGTCCTCGGCATCAAGGTAAAGGACAACTCCGAGGATCTCAGCAAAGGTTGGGCCGTCCTCGTCATCATCCTCGTATGCACCTTTGTGTCGTCGTTCGCATGGTCGTGGGGCCCGCTCGGGTGGCTGATCCCGTCGGAGACGTTCCCGCTCGAAACCCGGTCGGCGGGGCAGAGCGTGACGGTCTGCGTTAACTTGCTCTTCACGTTTGTGATCGCGCAGGCGTTTCTGTCGATGTTGTGCCATTTCAAGTTCGGGATCTTTATATTTTTCTCCGGGTGGGTGTTTTTGATGTCGGTTTTCGTGATGTTTCTGTTGCCGGAGACCAAGAATGTTCCGATAGAGGAGATGACGGAGCGCGTGTGGGGGCAGCATTGGCTGTGGAAGAGGTATATGGATGATTATCCGGGGAATCGAGTTGAGAAACCGAATGGGAGTCAGTTATGAGGGGGCATGTTAGAGTCCCGAAATAAAGTGCATGGTGATATAAATTACTTAGTATTGTAGTATATGGACTAGTTTTATGATGGTAGTTTGGAAATTCTGAGAATTTGATGAGTGTTTGGTTTGGTGGAGATTAACAGGAAAAATAGGTATCAACGTTACTCAACACTAGTCAAATGTGTAAAAAATCAAATACTACAATGTATCACTACTACAAATTATAACTATTGTAACACTTTCTTTGGAACATTTATTTAAAATATTACAATATCTTATAAAGTGTTACTTAAACTTTTGAAAAGTGTTACATAAATATTGAAAAGTGTTAGTACTTAAATTTTAAAAAGTGTTACATTAGGTCTAGTGTAATATCGCCTAAGGTAATATTTGTAAAAGTGTTACAATAGGTTCAAAGTGTTACAATAGTACATAAAGTAACACTTTTACAAGTATTACCTTAGGTGATGTTACATTAGACCTAACATAACACTTTTAAAAATTTAGGTAACACTTTTCAATATTTATGGAACACTTTTCAAAAGTTTAAGTAACACTTTATAAGCTATTGTAACATTTTAAATAAGTGTTGCAAGGAAAGTGTTACATTCATTTTAGTTTGTAGTAGTGAGGTAGTATTATTTTATATTTCCTTCATTAAGAGTCGCCTTATTAAATTAATAATGGTACGATTTGTGGACTTATATTTTTTCCCTTGTTGTCAGTGTTTAGGGAATTAGAAAAAATTACTTGACGTCCACTTAAGATTACTATTCGAAGCCGGCCAGTGGTATGAAGCAAGTACGGGGTTAAATATGCCATGTTTGGCAGGGCTTTTTAACTGTTTTGCTTATAAGCAAAACACTTTTTTATGTTTGGTAAACTGTTAAAAAACAGCTTATTTTGAAAGCATACGCTATTTTTGAGGGAAAAGCAGAAACTGGTCTCCCCCTACTTTCAAAATAAGGCAGCTTTGCTTATAAGCACAGCTCTACCAAACAGACCCATAATCCCTCCAACCCCTCTACAAGATAGGGCTTCAACTTGCTCATGTTATAAAATGATTTATGTAAAATTAAATTTTGATTTTACCTAATTAATTCAATAATTATAAATGTGTTCCAACATAACCTATCCAACTGCAATAAAGTAAAGTATGAACACACAAGACTTGATTACCCAATTTGGTGAAATTCATTTACATCTGCGGAGTCTGGCCCAATTCATAATAAATTCACTAGTCAGAAAGATATTGTACAATGTATACCATATAATTATACTTATCTTATCTAGTTATAACATGTAGATTTTGCAAGCTCCCCTTGCTACCAATCCGTCTTGATCAGACTCCCTCTGATCTTGAAACTCGTCGATGCCGGATTTCCTCCTCCCGAGAAATTAAGGTATATGATTTTGAACTTGATCAACATATTACGATCATGTTGGAACACAGACGAAAGCTCTTGAGCACTTCTCGGAATATGCAAAAGCCTAGATGCATATTTTCTTCAATTAAGAGCGTAAGTAACTCAGCAAAACTGTCCTCTATTTATACCAGTCACAGACGCCAAGATCTGTGCGAAAATAATTCCTTTTTTCATCTCAAGTTCTGATTAACAAATCCAATCCCTTAAAGAAATAAACTAAAATATATTCCATCCAATTTAAAAAAAAATCTTTGCGAAAAAGATATTATCAAATCAATTCCAATTTCTTTAAATCCAATCACATAAATAAAAGAATTGATATATTCTTCAATCTCAACTCATGGACGAAAATATTTCTTCTCGGATTTTATTTTCAATTTCCTTGTATCATCTGAATTTCCTTCTTTGATGTTTCAACACAAACTATTCCGTATTTGCATAATTTCCACAAATTTTCAATTAACTAAATTGAACTTTACAATCTCTCCCTTTGACATTTTGTGGACCCATCATTCTTTTGGGCTTTCAACCCATGTATCTATGCAAGTATGGAGGTTAACTTAAAATCCACTTTGGATGTTGTAACATGAGATCAGAAATATAACTCCCCTTGAATTTCATAACTAAAAGACAATTACATCAACATCTAGAACTCAACATTAGAGAAAATACCAATAATCATGTTGTAACATCAATCTAACAGAGCCAATAATTACCAGAAATCCATGAAATCCAAAAACAAGGAATCCCAAAAGTACTCCCCCTTGGGGCCATAATACAGGCCAAAGTCTAAATCAAAAGAAAAACAACATCATAAAAGCAAAGAAAATCAGACAATCAAGTAAGATCCGCATAATCCAACTAGGTTAACTCTGCTTTCAAGGCTGTAATATGAACCTTGAGTGCAACAATTTGAGCATTAATGGCAAGCTTTTTGGCTTTCTTTACTTTCTTTGTTGTTGTTGAGGGTGATCCAACCTCTGATGGTTTCCATAGAAAATCACTGATCTTTCTGGTAGAGAAGGTTCTAAGATTTACTTTAATGAGGGGTAGTGAAGACAACCACATCATTATCCTTTGCCTTCACTTTCTCTCATGTAACCAATGTTGAGATGACACACGAATATGGCAGATATTTTTCACCCTTGAAGACAACTTGAAACATAATATTCTCTTGAGTAGTTTGACCAAGATTAACTGGGGTTTTTGTTCCAATGCACTACAGTAATTTAGAAATTTCTCTGATTAGGGCAATAGTGTTTGAGAATGGAATCCAGCAGTAATAGCAAATCTAGAATAAGCAAAAATACATGTTGGTAAGGCTAGATGATGCAGCATTTTCTGAACTGGCCACCGACATTGCAAATCTCCAGTTATCTCAAATAATATTTCATCCTTTTCACCTAAAAATCATCAGCATAAGTGGTCACAAAATCAGGAGTGGGAAGCCCAAGTAACTTGTAAATCATTTCCCGAAAAATCTGATTAGTTTGTCATGCACAAAAGCCCTTCCATACCACTCAGAATCATAGTCCAAATTTTCTGCCATTACATTGGCATAGAATTCATGCACAAAATCCTTGTTGCACTCCTTGTAAATTGTGGCAGGAGCTATGAAACCCATATAATCAAGGAAGACTGTGAAGCCACTTTCCTTGTATGACTTAAGATCAATTGGCCTCTCTGCAATAATTATCCTCCGGTTGATAATTTCCTAGATCTTCTAATAGTATTCATAAAAATATATTTAGAGTTCAGTGCATCCTTGGCAAAGGGAGCAGGTCTTCAACCCTGACCAGCTTCAACTTTGATTTTCTTCTTCTCTGTTTAGATTGAGGGGAATCAAGAGCAGGTTCTTTCCGCTTAGATCTCTTTGGACGAGTCTGGATAAACTCATTTAAAACTTCATCACTAGTATAGACCATGTTTTATGAGTGCACATCTTACGTTGGAACATCAATTCCAGCCTCTACTTCTTTACTAGTCTACTTTTGTGTTGGAACATGACTCTCAACTACCTGGTGTTGGAACATCACCAAGGCCTGTCCCGTCGACTTCTAAGTCACTTTCAATATTTTCTCCCCTTGTCTTCACCTCTAGAGTTGGATCATGAACATCTCCATCTGCATCTCCTTGTTCTACAGGTTGATCTTCTTCTGGTGTTGAAACATGATCAGTTCCACCACCTAGGTCATAGTCCTCTTCATGTACTGATGTTGGAACCTCAGTTGCAAAAATACCCTTAGGTTTGTCAACCTCCATATCAACAGTTTCTCCCCATGTATCTACATCATCTTCCCGAACCTCAATAACTAGTGGGGGAATGTTCGTAAGTCTCTCATTATTCTTAAACAACTCCAGATCAAACTTCTGAACAGCCCAGAAATCAGAGGACTTCATAGTGCTAAACCTAGCATGCCATTCATCCATCTTTCTTAGCCTAAGCTTTCTAGGTCCAAAATCCCTAGTATAGACACACATATATTTTTTATCCCCATACATTATGCATGTCAGCTCTGTAATTCTTGGGTTCAAGTCCTCCATATACTGAATGTCCCCAATAATTCCAACCTGTAAGTAACTTAAATCAAACTCATTTATCTTCTCAGACAAAGATTTGTAAGGCCTTAAATCTACCGCCTTATCATGCTTCAAGTGCCATTATATACAATCATAAAAAAATTTGAATCACTGACCATTGAATATTAATGACGTATCTTTGTAAAACTTAGTTGTTGGTGAGGGAGCATGTTCCATCTGTAATGAGGAGACAATCTCTACTCATGATTCTGTCACAGGGCTCAGTATTGAGCTCTCAGAGAGATTGAATTCTTTGTTAGTCTTGCCAAACAGTTTCTTGAAGTCCTTGCTCTTCTCCATGTTGAATGTTGGTGGTTAGCTTCTGCAAGCAAGAGTTCCTTGACTTTGAGACCTTCAGCATATTCCAAATTCTTCTTCTTAGGGTTTTATCACGAAAATTCCAAGCACAAAATCCCCAAAATTTTAAAAATATGGAAAGAATTTTGGAAGAATGGCTGCGGGAATTAGGTAGAATGAGAAGGAAGATGGAAAGGTAAATTTTTGAAAATATTTCATTTTTTCCTCTATAACCGCACCCCTGCTTTTTCTCTTTCTGAGATCATGGTTACCTATTTTTTACTCGCTAGCCGTCATATCACCATAAGTCTATAAAGTCTCCAAATTCCAACATGCACATTTTTCCATATTTTTTGTTCTTTTCACTTTTCTCAATTATTTTTATATTTTTTTGAATTTATATACACAAACAAAAATAATAAAACTGAATAAAAGCAAATAATGAAAATGCCTCAAACACGACATACACCTAAGTGTTGTCTGGCGAGCTCAAAAGTTGCAGTACCCAAAGGTTTTGTAAAAATATATGCACACTGCTCAGATTTTAGAATATAGGCAACCATCACTTCCTTCATTTCCATCAAATCCTGAATAAAATTATGCCTTATATCAATGTGTTTTGTTCGAGAATGTTGAAATGGAATTTTTGATATATCAATTGCACTTTTGTTGTCATATAACACCTTTAGAGGCCCTTCTTTAATTCCATAATCATTCAGCATTTATTTTATCTATAATAATTGTGCAGTTTATAAGGAGGTCGAATTTTGTTTCTTACTATACCAAGATACCAAATTCATACCAACAAAGATACGTCCAACAGTGGTTCTTTTACTATCATCTGCATTACCAGCCCAATCAGAATCACTATAACCAACCAGATTTGATTCTTAGAATACCATATTCCACACTCAGAAGTCTCACTAACATATCGAATTATCCTTTTGACTGCAGGCAAGTGAGATTCCTTAGGATCAGCCTGAAACCTTGCACATACTCCTATGCTGAAACATATATACACACACACACACACACACAACAGACTCCCAATCATACTCATGTACATTGTGTGATGAACTCCAACTCCTTTCTCATCCTACACCAATTTATCAGTAGCCATCATTGGTGTTCTTACAACTTGAGAATTACTTAGTCCAAACCTCTTTACTAAATTCAAGGCATACACTCAATTAAAGATAGTTTTTGCTGCATTTTTCTAGTTTCAAAATTGAAACATCATTATGTCTCATCGGTTCCTCAAACTGGTTTTGAATTGGGAACATGATCATAGTTTCAGTTTCGAAACCATATCTTAGGGCGCATACATTTATTTTATTTATTTATTTTATAGGTTCCAAAATCAAAAACTAAATCAGATTTTTTTCATATTTAGGGAAAAAATTATTTCTCTTCTGTTTGTTGACACAATTATTGAGATTCAATGCATTTTATAGGTTATGAAGTCAAAATCTCATCGGGCACTTAGGTTTTGATTTTGGAAGATCATCGGGAGAGATAAGTCACAGTAATCTAAAAATTAGGGAACACGTTCCGAACTCGGAATTTATTCTGATAATATAGTCAAGTGCCTATTTCATTCAATTAAATAATCATACTGAAAATAGTCGTGAATTACAAAATGTGTATCTTTCATTACATGACAAGTTATGTATACAAGACAAAAATCTATAAAAAAAATTATAATAGCAAATATCCATAGATTGAAATAGAGAGCGTATAAAAGCTATTCTGCAATACATGTCATGAAAAAAGGAGCTTTTCCGTATACCCCTTTGTTAGGTGTTCCAAGAGCCGCGAAGTGGACGTGTACAAGATGTCTAACCAAATAATTTCTTTCCGTGTTGATATCCTCTTGCAAGTACGGCTTGAAGTGTTTGTGAAAAATCCTGAGGCCATAAAACAATAAGAAACTTCTTGATTTGAAAGATAACGAGACTATTAGGATTTGTATCATCACTTTCGTGAAATTCGATTTCCAAAATATTTAGGAACGAAGGGGATTTTGAAGAGTGATGGATCCATCCAACAAACATGCTTGGTCTCGAGGACACTGAAGATTAATTGTCAATGGTCCTTACATATGTGGTGTATATAGTGTTACAAACATTTCAAAAAAATCAATGTTTTTATATATAAAAAAAGGACTTGCATAACTAGGATGTATTAGATAAGTATAATATTACCTTTAAATGTTGGGGCCAATAAATGAAATTATGTCCCTCCAGCCGGGGCTTCGCCACAAGTAATCGATTCACTCCCGGTACACGCTCTTCTGACCCGTCCCAGGTGGTCTAATTTTTTGGTCGCCTCGCTGAAGATGTTGATCTTACCTCGGGGTGAATTGTCCATCCTGGTTATTTGTTGTTAGATCGACTAATAAAGTTTCATTTTAGATCGACTAACCATTAGACGGAGTTATTTTACAGTTGATGTAACTAATGAGGTAATTTGATATTTATTTTTATTAATTGCAACGAGATGCCTATAACTTAGATTCTTTTAAAATATGAAAAATAATTATAATTTAACTTTAAAAATTATTAAGATGATATTTTTAATGATTGATCTAACCGTTAGTCAAGTTAACATGATAAAAAATTCAAGCGTAGCATGCGTTTTTCCGTTAATTACGTGGTCTAGTTGATTTTTACCAAAAGAATATATTAAATCCTACACAATGTACTGATGAATTATATTAAGAAATTACTTGTTTAATACGTGTTACAATAAAATATTACTATATGTATGCTATAATTGATCGAGTCTCGTCTCAAGAAGATTATGTGGTTCCGTTTGAGGTGAATTGAGATAAATTAAATTTTATAAATTAAATAATAATAATAAGTTTTATTAAAATGAATAAATTGAATACAAATAAATAGAACAACAAATTTGAAAAAAAAAATACAATAGTTTTCTCCGATTCACGTTGAGTATGTGTAAATTTTCATCCCGATTGATGCTCTGATTGGTGTTGCCGACGGTTCCATGGGTAGGTCAGGCAACAAGCGAGGAAGAAAGAAGCTTGCGGTTCATGTAGTGAGAGATGAAAGCGCGGAAAAGGAGAAGTTGATTGGGGATCTTGTTGAGGAGAATTGTAAGGTGAAATTGAATGTGGAGAAGATGGGTACAGTCAAAACAGCAGAAAAAGCACTGGAGGTAACACCACCTCAAAATTAAACCCCAATTTTGATAGATTGGAAACCTTCTACAAGCAAGAAGCTCTCATGGAGCGATAAGGTGGAGGAAGTGGAAAATCAAAAGTGGAAATCACTTTGATTCTCAATAGGATGTGAAGAAACATAGTACAGTGTTCATTGAAGGCATGGAACTGGGAAAATTTCCGGAGGAGGCCGTTGTTGAAGGTGCAAAACAGTGGGAAAACTGCATTATATGCAAAACTCTCGGGTGTAATCCCCCCTTCAAGGTAATTAAGGGTGATTTTAATAGAATTTGGGGGGAAAGTATTATGAAAATGTGGCAATTGTAGAGAGGTGTATTTATGCTGAAAATTGGTTCAAAACAAGCATGTTATGAAATTATTAGTAAAGGAATAATTAGCTTTGACGGTAAACACGTGGTTATCAAATTTTTGGGAGAAGGATATGGATTTATTCGAGCCTGATACAATGCATGTATGGAATCAATTACCTTATCCGCCCTTAGCCTACTGGAAACCTAGAACTATAAGTAAAATTGTTAGTTCTATTGGTAAACCGATATGCCTGCACAGAGCAACAACTGAAAAGGAGAGACTAGTTTATGCTAGATTGCAGATAAAAATGAAGATAGTGGACACTATACCTGAAAAAAAATCTTTACATAAATGAGAAGAAGGTGATAGTATAGCGAAAGGTTGTGTTCGAATGTAAACTAGTGATATGTTCTTCATGCAAAATGTATAGCCATCAGGCTAATGAATGCAGGAGGGCTGTGGAAAAGGTGAATAAATGACAAAACCAAAGACCCTGGAGTTGTGAAACAAGCTGTCAAGTCCACTCGGGCTTCTCAGATTGTAAATGGAAATGGGAAACAAAGTTCATATGGTGATATGCAGGCTACAGATTTGAAACAGAAATGCTAAGATGTGGAGTGTGAAGTGTGGAGTGAACAATGAAAAGGCTAAATACAAACCCCGATATATGAGTATTGAAGCTTGGAATATTAGGGGATTCAATAAGAAAGCAAAGAAAAATGAAGTTAGAAGGTTTATCATGAAAAACCAAATTGTGTTGCTTGGTCTTTTAGAAACAAAAATCAAATAATAAAAGGATAAAGATACATGGAGGAGGATGGGAATTGGGTACAATTTAACTAGTAACAGCTCTGTTGATAGAAGAGGGAGAATTTTGGTTATTTGGAGGCCATATTGGTTTAAAGTTGAAACTCTGAATTATAGTGAGCAGTGGATGATATGTGTTGTAGCGGGGTGGAAGATAACAAGAGTGTCTACTACACCTTTGTGTTTGGTTTTAAAACAGGTTTAAACAGATTGCCAATGTGGGAATTCTTGAAATCATCTAGAACCAGGGACCTGCCTTGGATAATCCTAGGAGTGATTTTAACTCACCTCCTCCTAAGCCTGATGACAGGATAGGTGGCAATCCAGTAGAAGAAAAGGAAACTGAAGATTTCCAAATTACAACTGAGAACTTAGAACTGGATGAAATACGAACCATCGGGGCTAAGTACACTTGGAGCAATATGAGTGTTGGGGATGATATAGTCTTAAGTAAAATTGATATGTGTATGATCAATATGCAATGGATGACTAATTTTCAAGATGTTGTCTGTGTGGTACAGAATGAGCTATGCTCAGATCATTTACCACTATTGGAGAAACTCACTTTGGAGAAAAGAATGGAAAAAAACCTTTTAGGTTTTTCAATATGTGGAGTAAATCTGAGGTTTTTTCTGAGTTTGGTGGGCAGAATTTGGAATCTGAGAAAGGTGGACAATTTTTTTTTATGTTGCTAGGGTTTTAAAAATGCTAGAAAAGCCTCTAAGAAATTTAAATAAGAGAGAATTTGATGATATATCAGGGCCGGCAGACAGAGCACAAACTATATGGGAAGCTGCTATGGTGAATCTAAATTTAAAGCCAAATTCTTTTACAGAATTTGGAGCTAACAACAAGAAAAGAAACAGAGGTGTTGAAAGATGTTGAATTTAGCTTTATCCAACAGAAATATAAAATCCAATGGTTACTAGAAGGGGATAGGCCTACGAAGCCATTTTATTGCTCACTGAATAAAAGACAATATGGAAATAGGATTTCAGCTCTTGAATGGGGTAATAAAGTGATCTTTAGTCAAAATGAGATTGGAGATTGTTTGGTAAAACACTTTCGAGCTCATTTAGTTGTCAAAATGCCAGTTTTGGAACTTGAAAAGGGGGTTGCACAACATGGGAAAACACTTAATTTAAAATAGCAGCTTCACATGATAAAACCAGTGGAAGGAGAGGAGATTTATAAAGCACTGAAGAGTGTAAATGAGTCAAAAAGCCCTGAAAAATATGGCTATACGAGCTCTTTCTTTAAAAATGTTTGGGGAGTAACTCGAGGGAATCTGATAAATGCCATACAGGGTTTTTTGCAAATAGAAAAATGACTAAGGTGTTCAGGAATGCTATGATCACTCTGATCCCAACAACTAAGCAACCTAAAAATCATGTTGACTTCCACCCTATAGCTTGATGTTCTGTATTGTATAAAGTTATCACAAAGGTTCTATGTGCAAGAATTGGTGAAGTTCTCCCTAACCTGATCAACAACAATTAGTGTGCATTCATCAAAGGAAGGTATGTAGCTCACAATATTCTACTTGCTCAAGAGTTATTACACAGATATGGAGTGAGTACAATGATGCATAATTGTATTGCTCAAATTGACCTTAGCAAGGCCTTTGACAGCATTAGTTGGATTTTTATGATTGAATGGTTAAAAGAGCTTTGTTTTCCTAATCAAATGATACAATGGATTCAAAACAGTTCTATGATCTCATAATTGTGCATATCACACAATGGTGGATTCACTAGTTCATTTGAAGCCAAACGTGGAGTCAAGCAAGGTGATCTAATCTCCCCGCTATTATTTGTGATCATCATGGAATACTTTACTAGACTTATGAAGAAGCAGATACTGGAGAAAAAAGTGGACTACCATCAGAAGTGTAAAAAAGTTGAGGTACACTCCTTACTTTTTGCTAATGATTTATTGCTTTTTTGGTGCAAATATGAGAAGTGTGGCTGGGGGTTAGAGATGTATTGAATAGATTTAAAGATATAATTGGTCTGGTAACAAATGATTGCAAATCAAGAGTTTTTTCTGAAAAATGAAGGAGGCCAAAATGATTATGTTGGCTGGTGCATTAAATATGACCAAATAAGTATTCTCTTTGAAGTATCTTGGCATTTCTCTTTCAACAATGAAATGGAACAAATATGACTGTGAAGGGATAATTGAGATATTCAGAAGCAGGATTCACACATGGAGCTCAAGGAATTTGTTCTATACGGGCAAGCTTGAGCTTATCAATTCTGTTTTACTAAGCTTATCTGGATACTTGTATAATGTGCTTAATCTGCCTGAGAATGTGCATAAAAAATTACTCAAATTTGTACCTACTACCTATGGGGTAGAGCAAAAGGTCAGCGATGTTTCTCAGATGTGACTTGGAGTTCCATATGCAACAGCAAAAAGAATAGTGGAATGGGCATTCGAGATTCTGCATTATGGAATAAAGCTGCTATGTTTAAACATCTATGTGATGTGAAGAACAAGAAGGATGTCGTATGGGTGAAATGGATGTCTGGATATTATATGAAGGGGAGATCATTAGAGGATTGTAAATACTTCTATACACACAGCTAGCTGTGGAAATTACTCATGAGCTTAAAACAACAAATTAAGCTGGTAGATATGGAATTTTGCACCAACAGTGATGACAAACTGATCACTTTGAAAATGTATGATCTGCTGAAATGAGGTGAGTTGAAGAGTTGTTTAAAGAAAGTCATCTGGAGCAATTATTCATGCTAAGGCTAGATTGCAACTTCATGCTAAGGCTAGATTGCAGGCCTTTGATGTGTTGAAAGGTGGAACTTAATGTTGTTTTTGCAGAGTGACAGAAGTCTTGCAACATGTGCTCGTTGATTGCGCTTATGGTGTAAAGCTTAGGCTAAGTCTGTCACTTTCATGTTTCGGAAACATCATGGAGTTAAACAAGGTTCTGTTCATGTCGGCAAGGAATAAGAAGTGAAGGAAATTCGCTTTGCTCGTGGCTAGTCTTTACAACTTATGGTTAGAAAGGAACTAGCGGGATGACACCACGCGTTGCCCGGTGTTTATGGTATATATTTTTGTAATACATTTTATTGATGATTCTTTAAATATTGTGTAATATTTAGTGTGACGCTCACATTTTTATATATT
>JAULKM010014690.1:0-14562 GCA_032355605.1 Rubia tinctorum
CAAAAGCCAGATCCGAAGTTCATACATACATATAAACCTCCCAACTTCCACAAGGTTTAAGAAAGATTCTCCGATTTATCGAGAAAGGAGAGGAATAGTAGTGAAAAATGAAGAAGAAAAGTGAATAATTTGGAAGAAGATAACTTCGTCAACCACAACCAATCAACCAAAACTTTTGATCGTTCCCCTATTCTAGTTTCAATATAGAGAAGAAGAAGAAGAGAAGAAGAAGAAGATAGAGATAGAATAGAAGAAGAAGAAGATATCTTCGTCAACCACAACCAAACAACCAAAAAACCAAAACTTTTCAACGTTCCGCATTCTAGTTTCAATATAGATAAAAACAATATTATTGTATGAGATACTACTAGATTCATCTATCATGCAGTTTCTAAATATTAACTTTTCATGTTTGTCGTTATTATGCACAGTTACATATATTTACAGTCAAATATGTGTTGAAAATCGTGAAAAAGATTATGTGCAATCTGACCTAGGACAAAGGGAGTATTTTAATGGATTTGTTTGCAATTCTAACCCCAACTTTAGGCAGAAAGTGTCAGTATAACCTTGCAAACCGAGAAAATGCAAAAAACAACCCTAACTTTAGATCGCAGCATTAGAGAGAAGAATGGCAGGAGAATTGGAATTAGGTCTCTTAGGATTAGAATTGTATAAAAGTTCATGTTTAAAGTTTAGACTGTACAACAGGAAACCGTCTCTTTTGTCTTATATACCAATTAAAATTTATAATTAAAATAAACAAATTTTAATGTAATTTGTACAATTTCAAATGTGAAGTTGGGAGTAATATTTTCAGTCATCTTCAAACTAAATTAACTTATTTGAGCTCTCCGCCTCCACCCCACACCCCCAAAACAAAACAAAAAAATTACAGCAACCGCACCAGAAAACAAAAAATAATGGATCAAGATAATAATTTATTGATCCTTTCAAAAAGATGATACGTACTTTATTCATAATACTCCAATTATTACAGGTGTTACAACTACATTATGAGTAATGTTAACTAAAGTAATATTTTATAAAGGAATAACTTTATTCTCAACGACTCATTCTTGGACAGGTGGATGCTAATGAGAATGGAAGAGAGTTATATACTCCCTTCGTCCCAAATTAACTTGCATAGAATCTTTTTCATGATTTTCGAGAAACATGTTTGACTATTAATATGTTTAACTATGCATAATAACAGTAAATAAAAAGATTAATATTTAGAATCTACTTATTACGACGAATCCAACAATATCACATATCATAATATTATTGTTTATGTATCTATTCAAATAAATGATCAAAACTCGACAGTATTGACTATCAAATAGTAAAAGTATAGCTTAGTCTGGGACAGAGAGAGTATGAGACCCATTCTTATACTCACCCCGTCCAACTATAAATTGTTTTCACTTTTTACGGTTTTCAATGAGCATCTTTGACCGTAAATATTTCTAGTTACCTTTAATAATACCGCATAAAAATTAATATTTAGAAAATATATATTAATATGAATATAAAAATATCTCACGTGATATATTTCTTATCTATAGATTAATTTATATTTACGATCAAAGCTTGCAAAGTTTGACTTACAAAAAGTAATTGATCAATTTATAGTGGGACGGAAAGAGTATTGTATTTCAAGAATAAAGTATTTTCAATATTATAGTGGATAATATAATTATAAAATGCACAACAGTTATTTTAACAAGAATATTACTCGCTAGTCCAATTTTAATCGGCAATTTAATTATTCATTCAATCAAAACTTCTCTATTTACACCGTAAAATTAAATTAGCGTGTAGAATATAAATACTATTGAGTGATACAATGTTATGTTCGTTATAAAATGTATTTTCAAAATATTAACTTTTCAAAGGTTTTAATTATCTTTAATAAAAAATAGGGAAGTATACAAATATAACCCTATATAATTGAGAAAGTGCAGATATAACCCTAAGATAATTTTTAGTGCAAAAATAAGCCTAACTACTTTACATAAGTGTAAATATAACACTAAAGACTATATTCTGGCATTGACTGGCCATTTTCGGTCATTGACCAACTAAAAATGACCAAAATACCCTTTTAACCTAATACAAAAATTGAAGGACAAAATGCCCTTTACCCCATCACTGTTCTGTCATTCCACCATCGTCTGCTCTACCATTCAGCCACCACCGCTTGACTTGAGAACCCATATTTCGTTACACAGATGCTCTACCGCCGTGCTGTCGCGATCCGCCTCTTGAACAACACCATCTGGCACCACCACTCAGCCGATCCATCTCCATCTCTGCGAGAAGAGTCCCGGACAAGTTCAACATTGGAACCACCACTGTTCTACCTATTCCAGCTCTGAGTTCAGTGACGGCAAGAAGAGTCCCTGCTAAGTTCAGTGTCGGCGCCAGATCTATGTGCCACCTCTCACCACAGTGCCGGCAGGATGGACCAAGTCGTTGGCTGTGTTGAAACGAGACTATTTTAGCAGTTATTGGTCTGTCATATCTTGTCCCCTGGTCTATTATATCTTTCGACACCCATCATCCTTCTGCCACCTCCGCTCAGACCCGCTCTGCCTTCCGCCACCGCCGCTGTCACCCACTCCGCCTTTCGCCACCTATCAGCCCCACCTTCGCTCAGATCCCCTCTACTTAGCCTTGCCTCAGCTCCGCTCCGCCTTACCCCTACCACCTATTAGCTACCCAGACGCGCCACCCACCAGTCGTTGGCTCCGCCTCCGCCACCTCTAGCGTTCCGCCTTCCCCAACCATCTCACCTCTTCCATCGCCATCACCTCTGCCTTCACCACCAGCAGTGAGTTCAGCTCTATCCCATCATCTCCGGCAAATCCAAATACACGGGAAGAAAACACCATTCCAACTCCACTCATTTTGACTCACAACCTCCGACCAAGGTCAGCGCCGGAGCAAGCTCTTCCCCCTCCGCCTTCACCCCAAAACCCACCATCCCCTGAAAACCTAGCCCCGCCGCGACCCGCTTCCTCCACTACCTACCTTGCCACAACATGCCATTGAAAGAGAAATGGCCGAGAAGGAAGGAAAGAAAGAAAGAGGGTGATGAAATGTGGAAAGAAAGAAATGGTCGAGTATGAAAAAAAAGAGGTGTAAGGAAATTAGGGTTTGGGGTATTATAAGTATTTCATATATTTTTTGTTTTTTGACAGGAATAACATGGTCTTTTCAATTAATTCTGGCCTAAATATGCTGAAATGAGTATATTTGCACATAAACTAACTATTTAGGGTTATATTAGCACTTTCAATTATCACAGGGTTATATGTGCACTTTCGTGAATTATGTAGGGTTATATATGCACTTCGCTCTAAAAAATATTAATGATCAAATATTTTTTGAATCAAATGATGAAAGTCAAAGTGTGAATTTTGAAATGGAACAGAGGAGTACTACTTGTACCACACATACGTAGTATTCTTTCGAGCCGAGTATTACATACTATTCAATATAATTTACAATTTTAAAGTATTGGTATATTTATAAACACAAAGTCTTATTTTAAATAGACTGATCGTTAGACAGAGTCATTTATAACTGTTGTAATTAACGGAGTAATTTGATGTTTGTTTTTATTTATCGTAACAAGGTTTCTATGATTTAAAAAAACTTTTAAAATGTATCGCAATGTATAAATAAGGGCAAAATGCATTCATCCCCCCCCCCCCTTCTTGTGTTTGGGCAAATATACCCCTGTGTTTTTTGAAACACTACTACAAATTAAAGCTATCGTAACACTTTCTTCGCAACACTTATTTAAAACGTTATAATAGCTTATAAAGTGTTACTTAAACCTTTGAAAAGTGTTACATAAATATTAAAAAGTTTTACCTAAATTCTAAAAGTGCTACATTAGATCTAATGCAACATCACCTAAGGTAATACTTGTCAACGTGTTACAATAGGACCTAAAGTAACACTTTTACAAGTATTACCTTAGGCGATGTTACATTAGAGCTAACGTAACACTTTTTAAAATTTAGGTAACACTTTTTAATATTTTTTAACACTTTTCAAAAGTTGTAGTAACACTTTATAAGCTATTGTAACATTTTAAATAAGTGTTGTAAGGAAAGTGTTACATTAGCCTTAGTTTGTAGTAGTAAAAGTGCACTCAAAACAGTGGATTTGCACTGATTAAAAAACCCGTACCCCTAATGCCGTTTTCTGTCTTTGCCTTGACTTTTCTGGCATAGACCAAATTTAAAAGGACCAAAATACCCCCTCTAAAATTCCAAAACTCTGCAGACCATTTTACCGCTTGAATGAAGTAGGGAACACTATGTATTACACGATTCTTCACCATTGCCACCATAATTGGTTGTGCCACCGCCTGATGCGTGACTTGGTGCTCCTCCACGCTTTTTAGAACTAATTCCAAACTTACCCTCCACATCAGCATCATCATCCCTCCCGTCGCCACCTCTTTGATGGCGAGAAGGAATTCGTACACGTGGAAGATAGGCACAGTGCATAGTGCTACTGATGGAGTTTTCCTCACCGGCAGGAAGCGAGGAGCTGAAGTAAACTCAACACGAAGTTTTGATGAGTCAAATACACTCTGAAGTTTTCGGTGGTTTTGGAGGAGCAGAGAATTGCCCCCATGTCAACCTGCGAGATTCCGACAGATTCAAAATCAAGCTCCTCGCTCTCCATCGTGAGGGAATTGAACTTCGGAGAGTCTAAGAAGACCGTTTTTAGGATGTCGGGAGCTTGTACCCCACGTCGATATTTGTGAACGCGATCACTACCTTGCTGGGCTGGAGCTGCCAGAGAATCTCTGCGGGAGAGCTAGACAGATTGGAAGAAGAAACAACACGGGAACGTCCTCGGAATTGTTAGAGTCCCACATCGGTGGTTGACAGAGTTATTACACAATATATAAGATCATGGGTCACCCCTACATAGTACCAATTGGTTTTATGATAGGAGCTCATGATTCTAATATGGTATCAGAGCCCAAGGTTGGCCCGTTACCCCTTTCTATCCACGTTTGCGCGATGATTAATACCGCTGCACGTGAGGGGGCGTGTTAGAGTCCCAAATCGGTGGTTGACAGAGTTATTACACAATATATAAGATCATGGGTCGCTCCTACATAGTACCAATTGGTTTTATGATAGGAGCTCGTGATTCTAATAGGTTTGATGGTACATTCCCCCTCCAGCTGAAGGATGATTGCCACCATTCCCATGGAAACCAGCAAGATTCATCATTGTCTTGATGTCGTTCGCATTCTTTCCCTCACCGAGATTGACAACATTGTTCATCCTAAGAGCCTGCATTGTTCTCTGATCAATCCCACCGGGATTAGCTTTCATTCCCATATTCTGGGTGTAGATGTTTGAATGATTTCCATTTCCATGTCCACTTCCATTTCCTTTCTTTCCATCATTGATGGCAGCCATTTCGCCTTTCTTCGCATTGTTGGCTTGCATAAGAGCTGCCTGTTGCCTGAGCAGACTAAGATGATTGGCTCTCTCCCTCAAGAACCTCAACTCAGCATCTTCCTCATCATCATCCTCATCGTCGTCATCGTCAATGCAGTCTCCATCCTCTACTAAGTTTTGTGGAAACTTTTGCTGCTTCTTGAGGGCTTCAATACCCTTAACTAGACCTTGCTTCTGACCCTCGTTACTACCACTACCTTTGTTGTCATCTTTTATACAAGTCCCCTTCTGTTTGGGGCTTTGGTTAGTCTTCTTTGACCAATGCTCAGCATGCTTCCCAGATCTAACCAGTTTCTTAATCAGAGTTGCTGAATCCACACCTCCTGATACAGTTACTTTCTGCTGCTCTGCATCTATGTTAACTTGGTACACCCCTATTGAAACATTATTTAGTGGAGAAAATATGCCAAAAAACAAAGGCTGCAAAATAACAAAGATGCAATTTTTAGGCTAAAATACTGATTGTTTGGGTGAAATCCAAGGTAACTACTATAACTAGCATAAAGTTTTGAACTTTCCATACCATAAGCAACCCTTTTAAGCCCCAAAGTAAATAATCATGCAAGCTCCAAAAGGGACATCATTTTCTCCATAATTATCAATTTATCACATAAAAAAGGTGCTCATAAATAAGTAGATATATAGCCTGGTGGTACCTTCAGTTCTCTGGAGAAGTTCCTTAACTTTCTGCGCGCATCCATCACAATGTATGTTCACTCTCAGAACAGAAGTCTACACATGAAAAAGAACATACTCAAAAACAGCCCAAAAAGTCAAGACATTAAGAACACAAGAATGACTAATTCACAGGTCACTAAAAATGCAGACAAAGAAAATACCTGGATCTTGAGGAGCTTAAATTCCTCATCCTTGGTAAAAATAAAAAGTAAATTGAGTTGGTTAAAATACTCTAGCATTTGTTAAAAGAGAAAAATGTCAAAAATCCCAAAAAAAGAGTATCAATGTTTAAAGATCGGACGGAGTACCATTTTCTAATACACAAGAATTGGACTGAAACAGAAAAGTTTTTTTTTAAAATCAAAATCATCAATGACGAAGATTTTCGGAAATTTAGTCATATATACTCCATATAGTTTTCTAACATTAGCTCCCAATAAAATGATTTTTTTTATGAAAAGTAAAATGAGTGGAGGGAATTGTATTGGGAGATAGAGTAAAATGTAAATTTGGTTGATGAAAATAACCTAAATTTTGTAAAAAGGGAAGAAGTGATTGTTATAAGACCAAACAAAAAAGGAAAAAGAGTCAATGTTAGTAAACCAGGGAGTACTACCTCCTCAATTAAATGTTCATATTATTTTTTTGTAGAGTATTTATACATGGTGATGTGGCGGGAAAAGTAGGGGGATTTGAATGAATCGCCCAAATTTTAGCCACAAATTTGAGTCCAAATAAGAAAATAGTCAAAATATGAACTTTCGGTTGGTATAAAATGAAATTAGAAAGTAGAAACCTTTGTCTAGGATGGGAGTGTATTCTCTCTGGCTCCGTCCAGTTCAGCTTATTCTCAATTAAGTAGTTCAGTTCTAATAATCTAAGTTCAGCTCAGCTCAATTTCGTTTGAATTCAACTCTTTTCAATTCAGATCCATCTGAAATTTATTTTAAATGTTAACCTTATAATAATATTATTATATCAGAACGTGAGGATTATTATATTTACTGCGAGTATGAAAATCATACATATTATTAATATTAATTTTAGTTCAGTTAAGTCATTCCTTTTAGCTTATTTCAATTTTGTTGAATTCAATTGGGTTTACTTGAATTTAGTTCAGTTCAATTCGATTGAATTAAATTCAGTTCAACTAATTTTAATTTGATAAAATTGAGCTCGTTTAGCTCTATTTTTTCCACTATTTTTAAGTTTAGTTCTATTCAGTCCATTCCAGTTGGTTATGTTGTATTTAGTTCACTTCATTTTAATTTAATTTGGTTCAGTTTCATTTAGTTTAGTTTAATTCAACTAATTTTTTTCACTATGTATAATTTTGGTCCAACTCAATCATTCCTTTTGGTTATATTGAATTCAATTCAGTTCAGTTAAAATGAATTCATTTCAGTTCAATTAATTTTAATTTGATACATTAAGCTTGTTTAGGTTTTTCACTATGATTAATTTTAATCCAATTCAATTTATTCCTTTCAGTTAGGTTGAATTAAGTTCAGTTCAGTTCAATTGAATTAAGTTAAATTCATTCATTTGATGAAAATGATCTTGTTTTGGTGTATAATTGATATGTTGTAACTATATTTAATTTTAGTAAAATTCAATTTAGTATATTTAAATTTAGTCAAATTCAAAAGTATATTTAAATTTAGGCATTGTTCTCCATAACTTATTTGCACTTCAATTTTGTTTAGTTCAATTCATTTCAGTTCAAATCAGTTTGATTCAAATTAGTCCATTATGACCTTAGTTGACTTAGTCGGAATACTATTAAGAAACGCAGAATACGAATTTTAGGATATTTCATTAGATTCAGAAAAAATTATATGTTTGAAGTGTGTAATGGTATACCTTCAGTAATTTAAAAATTAATAGATATTATGATAAAGTGTAAGTTAATAACGAACAAAATTTATAATAGAAGTGATTAGAAATTATTATAGTGTCTCCTGTCAGATTGTCTAATGATTAGATCAATTATGCCAAATCTCATTTCTATAAGTTTTAAGGCCAAAATATAATTACTTCACTAGTGCGTCATTAACGGCTCTTTGCATGGCATTTATGGATTTTTCTCCCTTTAGAACTGTCGTCTATGCTATATGCAGACTCTACTGGAAATACCTCCATAGGCACCGATATTTCACCACATAAGCATCGGTATCTCGAGCCCTTGAAATATCGGTGTCTAAGTGACCCGGTGCAAGAACATAGTTTCATAGGCACCGGTAAGTGGTACTGGTGCTGGAATCTATATTCCAACACCGGTATGCACTACCGGTGCTACAAATCTACGTTCCAGCACCACCATACTTAAGCACCGGTATTTTAAGGACTCGAAATACCGGTACCTATGCTCGTATGAACCGGAGCTATTAATAGAGGATCAATAAAAAAATCGGCCAGTGAGAATAAACTCACCAGCCAGAATATGAACCCACAAATTCATAAAAAATAAAAGGACGAACAAAACACACAAAAACTAGAAGTTCATGTAAAAACAGGAAAATTCATAAGCAAAACCGAGAAGTTCACTACATATATATGAAAATACATAACAACCCTCAATTCATGAAACAAACTAGACCTAAATATAGATTAACACAATCTAACATCATCAATTATCATAAAAACTAGAACCTAATATCCATAAACCCTAGATAACATCAACGAACCAGAACTGTGAAGGTGAGGTCAAACGCAACGGCTGAGGCGCGGTCGAACATGGTGGTGGCGCTGAGAGATGAGGCACAGTGGATCTGAGCTAAACCTATCATTTTGATCCCACCAGTGACTGAAGCGTGGGCAGAAGGCATCGGGGTTGGTCCAGGAGAAGGTGTGGGGCCGATGCGCCGCGCCAACGGAGAGAGCGATCAGAGCATGGCACGGAGACAAAGATGAAGAAGGTGTACGACTGGAGTGCCGCAGTGGCTTAGAAGTGTCAGAGACAATGACGGCGGATCTGGAGGAGCCCTATGGATTATCATAGAGGAGGGTTTTATATGATTAGGGTTTGGGTGCTCTAACTTGGGCCAAGTTAAGTTTTTTAACACCCTAGCACTGGTATGAAAACCGAGGACTATGGTGATCATACTTGTGCTAGATACTTCAAACGCAGCTGCGTGACGCTGCTTTAAATGGGCGTTTTAATTTATTTTTTCTTCCCGAGAGCAAAGAGAACAAAAAAATTCTAAATTCATAGCACTGGTAGTATGACCGGTGCCTATGATGGTGCTACATGTGCTCATAAGAAAGCCCTCAAAATATTGGACTAAAAATTGAAATTTTTCATTTTTCCACTACACAGTAGCATCGGTATGATTGAAAAACAATATCGGTGGTAGTATATATCGCCCTCTAAGTTAACCATTTCATTTTTACAATTATTTCCATGAGAATAAATTTGGAGGAGGTGAATCACAAAATTGGGGAAACCAAAACGCAATTAAATAAGAGACAATTACGTTATTGAATATTGAGATACAATGGATGAACGGAAGAGCATGTAACATAATTCTTTGAAAATTACACTGTAGTCCAAAATTGTATTACCCCATTATCCATTGCTTCAATATACATGATTTTTTTATTGTTACCTAAATATAAAAATATAAAATAAATGATTTTTTGGTGAAATATTGAAAAGTGCAAGTACATGTTCTAGAATAATTTGTGGTTGATTACTTGGAAGTTACAAATTGAAACATAAAGGATTATGAGTCTGTTCTTATCCTCAATTTTTTCTAAACATTCCCTTACAAACATGGAAAATACAATGGGGGTGGACAGGGTAGCATCACGTTTGAGTGGATTTCAATTTGGAGTTACGAGTAAAGTTTTTTTTATTTTTTGCACATAGGTCCTTAGAAGAACGTTGGACTCGTCGAATTACAAAATTGGCGAAACCAAATTGTAATTCAATAATATATGATTGCAACTCTACAATTTTGGTATGTATGGTTGAACGGAAGAGTCTCGAAAGTTAACATTGATTACTTCTATATATTCTTGAAAAATTACATCGTGGCCCAAAATTATGTTACCCCATTACCCATTGCTCCAAAATACACGATTTTTGTTATTCTTACCTAAATATAGAAATATAAAATAAATGATTTTTTGGTGAAATATTGAAAAGTGCTAGTACATGTTCTAGAGTAACTTATGGTTTATTACTTTGAAGTTACAAAGTGAAATCAGAAAGGATTATGGATATGTTCTTGTGCTCGATTTTTGATAAATATTCCCTTACATGCATGGAAAATACAATAGGAGTACATAGGGTAACATCACGTTCGAGCGGATTTCAATTTGGAGTTACAAGTAAAGTTTTTGACTTTTTTCACTTAGATCCCTCCAAGAAAGTTGGAGTTGTCAAATCAAGAATTTGGCAACGCCAAAAAACAATTCAATAATATATCATTGCGACTTTGCGATTTGGGCATGTATGAGTGTATGGAAGGGTCTCGAAAGTCAACATTGATTACTTCCACACAGTCTTGGAAAATTATAATGTGGCCCAAAATTGTGTTATCTCATTATCGATTGCTCCAAAATAAACAATTTTTGTTATTATTGCTTCAGTATAAAAATATCAAATAAATGAATATTGTGGTGAAATGTTGGAAATCTCTAGTACATGTTCTTGAGTAACTCAAATCATAAACCCATTTAAAAAAATCTAGGTATCGAGCACCGGTATTATTACCGGGGACATTCATCAACATAACGGTGCTAGCTATTTTTCCATCAAAATTTTACCCGCCAAAATTACTATTCCAGTCATAGGCATCCGTATTATCGCCGGTATATGTCATTCATCCAAAATCGATACATGAAAATATTGAATTAAGACACTTTTTCTTCAAAGGCACCGGCATCAGGCATATTCAGTACTGGTATTACCGGTATATTCAGTACCGGTGCTGAATTTATTCATAGGCACCAGTATTTAGTGTACATGTGTTGGATTTATTACAGGCACCAGCATATTGGTTTTATACCACCGGTAGCATTGACATACCGGTGCCTATGTACCTGTTTTTCTAGTAGTGTGAATTCGGAACATGTATTTCACTAGTCGTGTTGACGATAGACAACTCCGATAATCTGTTAAAAGGAGGTTGGTGAATAACCACCGTCCAACGTAGTATGATTGATGGTGATTGGTCTAGATCTATCATTGAATGTGTTTTATGATGACTCCTCTTATTTACTTAGTGCACTTTCGAGGACAATTATGAAGTCAGAGCATGTGTTTAGAGTGTACAAAAGTACACAACGGTGGTTGAACCATCATCCGAGGAGCTTTACAAAATATGCACTAGGAGCTACTATTTTAAGTCTTCGAGGTCACTTCTGAAGGAGGAACATGTGTCTGAAGTGTACAAAAGCAGACAACGACGATTGAGTAAAAAACCCTACAAATATATGCCCCCTAAACTACTATATTAATGATTTTTCAAAAGAGTAACCGACTAGTGAAGTGCATTTCCTAAAGAGGAGTTGATTTCAGAACTGGTGTCTGGAGTGCACTAAAATTAGGAAAACTACAAAACTTTTCCACCTTTATTAAAGAGTGCAACCCTGTTTCACACTATTCATTTATTTTATTCCATCTTTCATTTCTTTTCTTCTTCTTTCATTTATTTTTTTTCTTCTTTCTTTCTTCCTTCCTTTCCCCCTTCTTCCCCAAATCTAACAATGCCTAATTTCCTTTTACATTCGACTTCGCAGCTGCGGTTTCATAATTGAATAATATGTAATTATAAACTTCACATTATATATCACGATATCGTTTCTTCTTTGTTTTGATTGTGTTATTGGTATATTAACCACCAATTTTGATATATGTTATTATTCAAGGTGGATTGGTGATTGTTGATTAAATGTTTATTATTATGAGTGTGATTGTCCGTAGATTTGATATGAGTGTAAGAGATGAGGATGACAGTCGTTGTGGTTGTGGTTGTGGTGTGTTGAGGATGAATGTCAATCTTTGTTCATATAAAGAATGAAACAATATGGCTAATCTGATTTTTCTGGTTTTGACTGAACTAGAAAGCCACTAATGCAGGAATCATCAATAACGACTCTATTGCACATGGGTTATGAATATTTTTCTTTGGAACCGTCTCTATGCTATGAATAGAACTCGGAATATGTGTTTTGATATTTGGGTTGACGATGCACGATTATGAAAATTTGTTATACGGCGAGCGGTTGGTGAATAACCGTCATCTAACCTAGTCAGATCAACAGAGGCTAGGTTTAAACCGCTGTTGAAAGTGTTGTACGATGGATCCTTTGTTTGCTTTTTGAAAATTTGAAATTGGAACATGTTTATGGAGTGGACTAAAGTAGACAATGACACTTGAATCGCCCTCTAAAGAATCCTACAAAAATATGCATTAAAAACTACTATATTAAGGCCTTTCTAAGGGCACTTCCAGAGGAGGAAGTGTCTTCAGAAATGCACTTCCAAAATCGGTGCCTTTTTGAGAAATTTCTCTAAAATTCACCAAAGTAGAAACGTCGATTGAACCATCGTCTAAGAAACCCTATAAAAATACGAACTAAAATCTATTAATTTAAGGCACTTACGAGGCATTTTATAAAGAGTCACAAACTTTGGAAGTTCATTTCTGAAGACACTTCCTCCATCGGAGCTAGTGTCTAAGGTGCACTAAAGCAAGACAAATTAAAAGAATACCCCACCTTCATTATGGAATGTAACCATTTTCCTTTCTTTTTTAAATCTTTCCTTTCATTTTTCAATCTTTACTTTCATTTTTCCTTCCTTCTTCTTCTTTCTTTCTTCCGTCTTCTCCCCCTCCTTCTCCAAATCTCACACTTTCTCCTTTTCCTTTTAAATTTGAATTTGTGGCGGCGACTTCAAACTGGAATAATATGTAGTGATAAACTTCATAATATCATTGCATGGTTTCTTCCTAATTTTGAATTTGTTAATGGTAAACCCACCTACAAATTTTGATGTATGTTATTGTTCAAATGAATTGATGATTGTTGTTTGATCTTCAGTGAAATTTATATGAATGTAAGAGACGAGGATGACGGTGGTTGTATTTTGTTGAACATGAATGTCAATATGTGTTCATAGAAAGAATGAGATGATATGATCGAATTGGGTTTTCTGTTTTTGACAGAACCAGAAAGCCCCGATAATTTTTATTAAGTTTTAAGGCCAATAAAACATATTTCGAGTAAAACATATCAATGCTTCTAACCAAAACTTAAATAGGCATGTGAGATTATAAAAATAGCTTATAACCCGAATTTGCCAAATTTTAATTGTTTTAACCCACGAGTTTTTCATCTTTATGTGGTAAAATGCACTTGAGTCTTTGATCTTTCCATAATTTATGGAAAGACCGTCTTTCAAGAGACGGACTCAACCATTATATACGTGTAATTAGAGATATTCGCAATTAAAAACATCATATATATATATACAAAATTATATTTATAATAATATTATACCTATTCAAATTCGATAATATTAATAAAAAATTACAATGTTTTAAAAAATTATGACTACTATTGCAAAAATATATGTTTCAAATAAAAATATAGTAATAATAATAATTATTATGATAATAATATATACTATAATATTAACATTAATAATATAATAATGATTATATTTTAATAGCTATAACACTATTCATAAAAAGTTAAAAAGAAAATAGAACGGCACTTAATTGATTTAAAATAAATAAAAAGTGGTTAATTAAACAATGTTGAACTGATTTTAAAAGTGTCGAACGAAATAGATTGTCTGTATTTATAAATCTATTCCTATTTACTGAGTAAAACATTATCATATTTATATATGAAGAAAATATTCCACCTACTGTTTCAGCCATTTACAAATAATCAGTTTATGTGTAATTGATGCATATAAATTATGTGTTTATTTAAAAGTTTATTGTAATTTTATGAGATTAATTTGCATTTTAGGTGTATTATTTGTCATAAATTACAGTTTTGTGGGCTTAAGAGAAATTTAGAGAAAACTGATGAGGAATATGGAAAAATATGGCGGATGTTCAGAAATGGTGCAGCCGTGTGGGAAGCATGGAAATCAGAATTAAATCTGATTTGGAATTGATTACATAAGATTTTATGGAGATATGGATAAGATTTTAATTGGAGATTTTGTATGGATTGGATTGGATTTTGATTCTTATCTATTATTTAGATACGCATAAACTTAGAATTTGAATTTGATGATATTTTGGGCTGAGCCTGTTCTGTATATAAGAGTCATACTGATATGAATCTCCTTGCGAAAACTCTGGATTGCGGAAAATTGGATCTTTAACCAAATGGGGATTTCGCCCAACCC
>JAULKM010014710.1:0-14561 GCA_032355605.1 Rubia tinctorum
AAATTTGATCGCATTTTTTTAATAGATATGAACAACAATATTATCGTATATGGTATTGTTGAATCTGTATAAGTAGTTTCAAAATATCAATTTTTTACTTGTCATTATTATAGTAAACGTATTAACGGTCATACATATTTATTGAACAACGTGATAATAATTGTGATGTAAACTGAGATGGATAGATTACCTAATATAATCACACCAATCTTTTACTTGTTTGGAAAGATATTTAAGAAAATAAGTTTTACCATCACACCAATCTTTATTTTATCTATTTTGATGTCATTCTACATGCACAGATCATTGTAGTTAAACATGTCGTTGTTAAAAAATATTTCTTGATGTCATTTATATGTGTGTCATGCATATTGTGTCTGTATACATATTGTTTCCGTATATGGGAGTATTTGTTTATGTCATACATATTGTGTCCGTAAATGAGAGTATCATTTTTCATAAGGTAGTAAATGTGTGGACAGGTTGAATATGAGTCAAGTAATATGAGAAGTTAAATAATATAGGTATGACCTGTTGCAACATATTTTATGATGGGTTTAAAATGAATCGGTAAAAAATGGATTAGATTGAAACCCGCTTAACTCGTGAATAAAAAATGGGTGAACATGCAGGTTTCAATCCATATATGAACTTATATGAGTTTACATACCAATTCATATGACTAAAACTTGCGGATTTCAACCTATATATTTACCCATGTAGGTTCATATGCCAACCCATATAGATAAATCTGCGGAGTTCAAACCATATATTGACCCATATAATATCATATACCAACTTATATGGGTAAGCTCGCGAATTTCAACCCACAAAGGCAAACACGCGATCAACCCGCAAACTCAACTCGCCCCACCCTTATATTTTAAATACCCATTTGACCAGTTACCCATTTCACCCATTACACATTTTATCCATGCCTACCTGAATTAAAAAAAAAAAATAAAGCCATGTTCACCAGAACGTATTTGCACTTCAATTCAATTCAGTTCAGTCTAAATTTAGTTTGATAAAATTTAACTTAATTTAATCATATAATTACTATTTTTCAATACACTCATTTTTAATTCAGTTCTATTTAATTCAACAAAAATAAATTCCAAAGAACATGATGTAAGAACTATTTTATTACTATTATAATTACATTAAATGGTTGTAACAACCCCATAATATAAATATAAATGCCATGAAATTTAATCAGTGTTCCACTAATAGCTTCGCAAGCCCAATGGGCAAGAGATTGCAACTCATGAAAGGGAAGAGTATCACTTTATGTGATCTTAAAACTTAAAAGGGTAAGAGATTGTAACTTGTGTCATATTTATACTAAAATAATCCGTACAAACAATCTCAAACATGCAAATATATTTCGTACAAGATTAGCTATCCGTGAAAAACATGAAAAACTTAATAAGAAAAAAAGGTATACCAAACTTCAATTCATCATTTTAATCATGGACCTGCAAAAAAACGTTAGACCTCTTTCAAAATAAAAAGTATTCCCTCCATCACATATCATGCATATCGTTCAAGAAATATGTATGACTGTTTATATGTTTAACTACACATACTAACAATAAAAAATATATGATATATAGATACTATTTGTTATAATGAATTCAATACGATAATGTTATTTTTCATATGTCTATTCAAATATGTGGCTAAATTTTGATAGAAAATATAGTCAAAAAGCAGGTGAAAATTTTGGGTAGGGACGAAGGAAATATAATGCTTAAATCAACTTATCCAAAATAACGAGACAAATTTATCATGTTGGGAATAAAAATAACCTAAAGTGGGTTTCACTTATATGTGAAAAATGTCATTCTCAAATCACCATCAAATATTTACTACTGCATTTTACAAAAAATTTACCCAACTTTTTTTACATTTTCATTAGACTAAAGGCTCATTCAAACACCTATACATACCCCCCTTCACCCTTCAAACCATATATTTTTTTCATATGTTCTTGCCTTTAATTTTCCTTCAACCTTAAAACATTATATCTTCTCCCTATCCCTAAAACACATAGTTTCGAATTCTCCCTACATACGTTCTTCTTCCCATTTACTGTTTTCTTAGTTCACATGTACTATTACTCTTTACCTCATTTTCTTTTCCCATTTACTAATACTCTTTTCCTCATCTTATTTTCCCTTTTTCACTTTTCCTTTTTAATGAACTAAACCCAACATTAGTTAGTTTCAGTTGTCGGTTACTGGTTTTGTCTAAAGAACCATCTTCATTGATAGCTTCAGCCTCCCATAGCACTTCAGCTAGATGTCTGTTGTATGATGCTAGTTCACAAATCATTTTCCTCGTCTCTTTTTCCCAGTTACTGTTTTACTGCTGGTTCACAAATTATTTCCTCATTTACTGTTACTCTTTCCTCTTCCCATTTATTGTTTTACTACTAGTCCATAAATAATTTAATTCACTAACTTCTACTTTTACATAAATAAAAATGCCTCAAAATTCCAAACATGTTAAGGTATCGGAGCCCAAGAACTTCAAGGGTCATCGAACCCATTAGTATATGGGTTGTTGCGAGGTATACAGAATGGAATGTTATGGACAACCATGGGCAGATCACAAGAGAGCTTGTGTAAGTAATAATCTTACAAAATATAATATGTAGCATATGTGCATAATAACCGTGTGGTTTACGTCCCTATTTTGATGTCATTCTATCAAAGAAGAAAAAGAAACAAAACATTGTAGTTAAACATGTTATTATAAACCAAATGTTGAGTCAAACATGTCATTATAAAAAAAATACATGTGATATTTATGTCTGTATACATATAAATATCCATCTATCATTATTAATAGGGTGTGACATATGGATGGATGAGTTAAATATGGGTCGAGTAATATGGGTAGATAAATGATACGGGTATGACTTGCTTTGCCCATTTTATGATGAGTTTAAAATGAATCGGGTTAAAAAGGGATCGGAGTGAAACCTGCTCAAGCCGCAGATAAAAAATGGGTAAACATGCGGGTTTCAATGGATATATGAATTCATACGGGATTATGTACCAATTCATATCGGCAAAACCTACGGATTTTAACCCATATATTTTCCTACGTGGATATATATACCAACTGATAAAGGTAAACTCGCATGTGTCAATTCATAAATTGACCTATATGGTTTCATATACCCACTCATACGGGTAAACATGCAGATTTCAACCGGTATAGACAAATTCACGGTCAACCTGCAAACCTAAGTGAGGAATGAAGATGAGGAAACACTGATTCCCGTCGTAGATCCCCGATTATCCCTTTCGAGAAGACAAAAAGAGGAGTGGAGGTGAGGAAATGAAACAGCGTCGTGATGGCCCCAGATCAAAACGAGGTCGTTATCTTTTCATTATTCAAATTCCATATCCATTCAACTTACTCCTTCTGTCCCAGTTATAATTGCACACTCGCTCTTTTGACACTATTTTCAATCAAAGTTTGATCGCATATTTGAATAGATATATGAATAAAAATGTTATCGTATATGCTATTGCTAAATCTGTATTAAGTAGTTTCAAAATATCAATTTTTTTTACTTGTCATTTTTATCATAGTAAACATATTAACGGTGATATATATATTTTTTGAATAACGTGATAATGATTGTGATGCAAACTGGGACGGATGGATTACCCCAAATAATTACACCAATGTTTTACTTGTTAGGAAAGATAAAAAGAAAATAAGTTTTACCGTCACACCAATTATCTTTATCTATTTTGATACCATTCTACACACACAAATCATTGTAGTCAAACATGTTATTGTCAAATTTTTTTTATTGATGTCACATATTTGTGTCAGGCATATTGTGTCTGTATTCATATTGTCTCTGCAAATGGGAGTATTTGTTGATGTCGTACATATTTGTGTCAAGTATATTGTGTCCGTAAATGGGAATATCATTTTTCATAAGGTAGTAAATTGGTGGACAGGTTGAATATGAGTCGAGTAATATGAGTAGTTAAATAATATAGGTATAATCTGTTGCAAAATGTTTATGATGAGTTTAAAATGAATTAGGTAAAAAATGGATCAGATTGAAACCCGCTCAACCTGCAAATCAAAAATGGGTAAACATGCGAGTTTCAATTCGTATAAGAACTTATATGGGTTTATATACAAATTCATATGGGTAAAACCCGTGGATTTCGACATATATATACCCATGTAGGTTCATATACCAACCCATATAGATAATTCGCGGACTTCAAGCCATACATTGACCCATATGATATCATATACCAAATTATATGGGTAAACTCATGAATTTTAACCCACAAAGGCAAACCCACGGTCAACCCGCAAACCCAACCCACCCAACCCATATATCTCAAATGCCCATTTGACCTGCTACCCATTTCACCCATTACAAATTTTATCCATGCCTACCCGAATTTAAAAATAAATAAGGCCTCGTTCTCCAGAGCGTATGTGCACTTCTATTCAATCCAGTTCAGTTCAGTCATTTCAGTTCAATCTAAATTTAGTTTGATGAAAGTTAACTTAATTTAATCATATAATTACTAATTTTCAGTAGACTTATTTTTAATTCAGTTCAATTCAATTTAATTCAACAAAATTAAATTCCTATGAACATGATGTAAGAAATATTTTATTACTATTATAATTACATTAAATGGTCGTAACAACCCCATCATATAAATATAAATGCCATGAAGTTCCATCATTATTCCACTAATAGCTTAGCAAGATCAATGGGCAAGAGATTGCAACTCATTAAAGGGAAGAGTATCATTTTATGGGATCTTAAAAATTAAAGGTTAAGATATTGTAACTTGTGTCATATTTATATCACAATGAGTTTGTACAAACAATATCAAACATGCAAATATATTTCGTACAAGATTAGCTAATGGTGAAAAACACAAAACACTTAATAAGGGAAAATGTATACCAACTTCAATTCATCATTTTAATCATAGACATGCAACAAAACGTTAGATCTCGTTCAAAATAAGAAAGTACTCCCTATGTCTCACTCCAAATCCCCCCAATCATTGCACATCGTTCAAGAAATATGTTTGACTATTTATATGTTTAACTACGCATAATAACGATAAATAAAAAAGTTGATATTTAGATAATATTTGTTAGAACAAATTCAATACGATAATGTTATTTATCATATGTCTATTCAAATATGCGGTTAAATTTTGATAAAAATAGAGTAAAAAATAGGAGGGAAATTTGGGTAGGGACTGAGGGAATATGATGTTTAAATCAAATTATCCAAAATAACAAGATGAATTTATCATGTTGGGAAAGCAAACAACCCAAAGTGGGTTTTACTTGTGAAAATGTCATTTTTAAATCACACTCTAATATTTACTTCTGCATTTTACAATTTTCCCCCAATTTTTTTACAATTTCAATAGACTAAAGGTCTATATACCATCCCGCCCCCTTTAATTTTCCTTCACCCTTCAAACACCATATCCTTATCCCTATCCCTACATCAAAAAGTTTCGAATTCTCCCTACGTACGTTCTTCTTCCCAATTACTATTTTCTTAGTTCACATTAACTGTTACTCTTTTCCTCATCTTCTTTTCCCTTTTTCACTTTCCTTTTTAATGAACTGAACCCAACATTAGTTAGTTTCAGTTGCCGCTTATTTGTTATGTCTGAAGAACCATCTTCATCGATAGCATCAGCCTCCTATTTCAGCTAGATGTCTGTTTTATGATGCTAGTTCAAAAATCATTTTCCTCTTCTCCTTTTCCCAATTACTGTTTTACTGCTAGTTCACAAATCAATTAATTCACCAACTTTCTACTTCTACGTGAATCGAAAATGCCTCAAAATTCCAAACGTATTCAGGAACCGGAGCCCAAGAACTCCAAGGGTCCTCAAACCCATCAATATATGGGTCGTTTCGAGTTATGCGGGATGAAATGTTATGGACAACCAGGGGCAGATCACTAGAGAGCTTGTGTAAGTAACAATTTTACACAATTTAATATATAGCATATGTGCATAATAACCATGTGTTTTATATCCCTATCTTGATGTGATTCTATCAAAAAAGCAAAGAAGCAAAAGAAATAAAACATTTTAGTTAAATATTTCATTCTAAAATAAACATCGAGTCAAACATGTCATTCTAAAAAAATACATGTAATATTTATGTCCGTATACATATAAATATCCACCTATCATTATTAATAGGGTGTGACATATGGACGGATGGTTAAATATGGGTCGAGTAATATGGGTAGTTAAATGATATGGGTATGACTTGCCTTGACCCATTTTATGATGAGTTTAAAATGAATCGGGTTAAAAACGGATCAAATTGAAATCCACTCAATCTACAGATCAAGATTGGGTAAATATGCGAGTTTCAATGTATATGTTAATTCATACGGGCTTATATACCAAATATATGGGCAAAACCCATGGATTTTAACCTATATATTTTCTCACATGGGTTCATATACCAACCGATAAAGGTGAACTCGTGTGTGTCAACTAATATATTAACATATAGACTAAATTGTTTTTTTGATCCCTAACATATGATCTTATTCCATCTTTTGGTCCCCAAGACCAATACCACATCCTTTAAGTACCCTAAAAATTCAAAATGATTTGTTTGGTCCCCAAACCAGATTCCAAGATGGTTTTCAAGTAGTTTCGGGGACCAAAACATAGTATAAGATCATATGCTAGGGACCAAAAAAATAATTTAGTCTACCTGAAAACCACTCGAAATCTGGTTTGGGGACCAAACAAATCATTTTAAACTTTTTGGGTACTGAAAGGATGCGGTATTGGTCTCGGAAACCAAAAGATGGTATAAGATTATATGTTCGGGACCAAAAAATAATTTAGTCTTAACCTATATGGTTTCATATATCCACCATAATGGCAAACCAGCGGATTTCAACCGATATAGACAAATTCACGGTCAAACTGCAAACCCAAGAGAGGAATGGAGGTGAGGAAATGCTAATGACCATCGTGGATCTCGTATTAGCCCTTTCGGGAAGACCAAAAGAGGAATGGAGGTGTAGAAACGAAATGGCTTCGTGAAAGCCCCAAATTAAAATGACCTCGTTATCTTTTCATTATCCAAATTCCATTATCTATTCAACTTACTCCTTCTTCTGTCCCAATTAAAATTACACACATGCTCTTTTGACACTATGCTCCATCGAAATTTGATCACATATTTGAATAGATATATGAATAATAATGTTGTCGTATATGGTATTGTTTAATCTGTATTAAGTAGTTTCAAAATGTCAATTTTTCACTTGTCATTATTCTTATTGTAAACATATTAATGACCATACATATTTCTTGAACAATGTGATAATGATTGTGTTGCGAACTGGGACAGATGGATTATTCAAAATAATCACACCAATCTTTTACTTGTTAGGAAAGATAAGAAAGAAAATAAGTTTTACCGTCACACCAAACTTTATCTTTATCTATTTTGATGCCATTCTACATACTCAAATCATTGTTGTCAAAAAATATTTGTTGATGTCATGCAAATTTTTTCCATGCATACTGTGTTCGTATATATATTGCATCCGCAAATGGGAGTATTTGTTGATGTCAATATTTGTGTCATGCAGATTGTGTCCGTAAATGGGATTATCATTTTTCATAAGGTAGTAAATGGGTGGACATGTTGAATATGAGTCGAGAAACATGAGAAGTTAAATAATATTTGTATGACCCATTGCAATATACTTTATGATGGATTTAAAATGAATCGGGTAAAAAATGGATCGGATTGAAACCCACTCAACCCGCGAATAAAAAATGGGTAAACATGCGGGTTTTAATCCATATATGAACTTATATGGGTTTATGTACCAATTAATATGGGTAAAACCCATGAATTTCAACCTATATATTTACCCATGTACTCATATACCAACCCATATAGATAAATTTGTGGAGTTCAACCCATATATTGATCCATATGATATCATATACCTACTTATATGGGTAAACTTGCGAATTTCAACCCACATAGGCAAACCCACAGTCAACCCGTAAACCCAACCCGCCTAACCCATATTTTTAAAATACTCATTTGACTTGTTAACCTGTAAACTCCCTCCGTCTCATCCCAAATTTCCCCCAATCATAACACATCGTTCAATAAATATGTTTGACTATTTATATGTTTAGCTACGCATAGTAACCGATAAATAAATAATTGTCATTTAGATACTATTTGTTATAACGAATTCAATTCGATAGTGTTATATTTCATATTTTTATTCAAATATGAGGTTAAATTTTGATAGAAAATAGAGTCAAACAGTAGGTGGGAAATTTGGGTAGGGACGGGGGAATATAATGTTGAAATCAACTTATCCAAAATATCGAGACAAATTTATCATGCTGGGAAAGTAAACAACCCAAAGTGGGTTTTACTTACATGTGAAAACATCATTCTCAAATCACCATCAAATATTTACTACAACATTTTACAATTTTTTCACCTAAATTTTTTACAATTTCATTAGACTAAAGGTTCATTTCAAAGCCTATATACCCCCCCCCCCCCCTTAATTTTCCTTCACCATTCAAACCATATATCCTTCACATGTTCTTCCCTTTAATTTTCCTTCACCTTTCAAACCATATATCCTTCTTCCCATCCCTAAAACACAAAGTTTTAGATTCTCCCTACGTATGTTCTGCTTCCCATCCCTAAAACACAAAGTTTTGGATTCTCTCTACGTATGTTCTGCTTCCCATCTACTGTTTTCTTAGTTCACATTAACTGTTACACTTTTCCTCAGATTCTTTTCCCCTTTTCACTTTTTCTTTTTAATGAACTAAACCCAACATTAGTTAATTTCAGTTGCCGCTTACTAGTCTTGTCTGAAGAACCATTTTCATCGATAACATCAGCCTCCCATAGCACTTCAGCTTGGTGTTTGTTGTTTGATGCTAGTTCACAAATCATTTTTGCTCATCTCCTTTTCCGTTTTACTGCTAGTTCAAGTTATTTTCCCATTTACTGTTACTCTTTTACTCTTTCCATTTAATGCTTTACTTCTAGTTCACAAATCACTCGGGACTATTTACATTTATAACCCTGAAATCAAGCCAAAAGTGCAAATATGATCCTGCAACCTCAGAAAGTGCCAATATAACCCTGAGTTTTTAATGTATGTGCCAATATAATCCTAACTTTCCTAAACTTTGTGTCGATATAACCAAACTCACTTATTTCTGTATTAACCAGAAAAATTCAAGCAAAATCATAAGATTAAATGACAAAAATACCCTTGTAACAAACCTAAATTTCTTTTCTAAAAACCTAATGCTGACTTTACCATCGCCGCCGCCAAGACCTCAACCAAGTTCCACCGCCGGACACCACCGCCGCCACCACTACCGGAAACCGCCGCCATAGAAGAAAATCGCCAACCTGCCACCCCTCAATATCTTTTCACTGATCGCTGCCACCCCTATTTATTTTACTTCTCCGCCGCAGCTCAATATCCGACAGCTCGCCGCAGCTTAATATCTTTTCTTTGATCGCCGCCGCTTGCAACCCTAGCCCCCCTGCTTCCGCCGCCCTCTCCTTATCGCTGCCACCCCTCTTTTTTTTGCTCCTCCGCCGTCGCTTGCAACCCTTGCCCCCTGCTTCCGCCACCACCAATTCGCCACCCTCACCACCGATTCTCCACTGAAATTATTATGCTCGATTCACTTCCGGTTTTCCCCACAGCTTGGTTCCGCTGCCATCGTCTTCTCCATATCAATTTTGGGCCCCGTTGTCTTCTTTTTACTCATGCCACAATTCTTCACATTTTTCTTCCTCACGGGCGGTAGGACCAGAAACATCCCCCACCGCTCGCCACCGCCGATTCGCCACCCTCGCCACCCTGCAACCTTTCGCCACCACCTCCCCATCACCCACCACCCCGTCACCTCTCCTGCCATCACCACTTTCCGCCAAGTCACCCCTCACATCCTCGCCCATCTCTCCCGCCACTTCCTCTCTATCACACACCACCAACTGTTGTCCAGCCACCCCCATATTCACTGCCCAAATTCACGCCGAGCCACCGATCGCCTTTGCCCCGAATTCACCTTTCTCATACCGTCTTCGCCTTGCCTCCGCCCTGCCTCCTAGAGCCTTTGCCCCGAACCTGCCTTTCGCTCGCCGCTCAGACCCCGGCGCCTCTTAGCCAAGCGCCAGGAAATCAATAGTGGAACCACGAGAAACATCAGCTCTCAAAAAAGTGAAACAGAAGGATGGAAATCGAGAAACGGAAGGGAAAACGGAAGGATGAAATATTTTATGGGTTTTTATTTTTTAAATGAAAAGGGTAAAATTGTAACTTCACTTTATTTCGGCAGTGAAAATGTTGACCAAACGGTCAACGTGTCAAGGGTTATATTGGCTTTTTCTGAGATTGCAGGGTTATATTGGCACTTTCGCCCTAATATCAGGGTCATTTTGGCACTTTACTCAATCACTTAATTCACTGACTTTCTAATACTACATAATCGAAAATACCTCAAAATTCCAAACATGTTCAAGTACTAGAGCCCAAGATACCCATCAATATGGATTGTTTCGAAATATGCGGAATGGTAGGGCAGATCACAAGAGAGCTCGTGTGAGTAACAATTTTATACAATTTATTATATATATATCATATGTGCTTAATAACTAACAGAGAAAATGAATGACAGACATTGGATAAGCAAGCAAAGGAAAGAGGCAGCGGCAAACGAAGCGGGAAACAACGCAAAGGAAGAGGCTGTAGGAAAAAGTTAAACGCAAGCAGCAAAAGAAGAAACAGGGCATGCAGACTAATAATTCACACATTATTAAGTTTTGTTTATGTTTCTAATGCACTATTAAGTTACTATTAAGATATGTTTCTAGTATCATATCAATGTTCATGTTTCTAATGCAATAGTAAGCTATGTTTCTAGTACCATATCAATCAATGTTTAGTGGCCAAGGTTTATGTTTCTAATGCAAATGTAAACTATGTTTGTAGTACGATATCAATCAAGCGCAGTTAATATGCAAAAAAAAAGGCAATTCCAAAACCCAGAACCAAGTGGCATGCGTGCTAAATTCAGTATCATATCAATCCAAGTGACAAAGTAATTAAATGTAATTCCACAAACTTAAATTCAAGGATTGTAATTAAATTTTCAGTACCAAGTTTATATAAAGTTGTCTAAGAAAGCAGGCTAAGTTCAGAAAGTGAACACCTAAAACTAAGATTAATAGAGTTTAGCCACAGATTCTTGAAAACAAATTGAGAGAAAACTGAATCGCCAATAAAAAAGAAAAGAGTAAACCTACATATTTCCATAAACATAGAAGCATTGAGAAATGGTGGTGGCACAAGGCTTGGTGAGTTGTGGTGAGGGCTTAGGGTTTGAGGGTCAAAGCTGAGAGTTTGAAGCAGTTGAGCGATGACATTGATGGAGAAACGTCGAATCCTTCCGTTCCTCTATTAGTGTCATTGTATATTTTGGTAATTGAATTTAGGTGAAGAAAATGAGCGGATGAAATTGAGTGTAGAAAGTAAAAAGTAGAATTAGTGGATGAAATGGAAGAAATCTTTCCAAAAATGGTAAATGTGAACGGGTTATGGGCTCCATGGAAGGAAAACACTCCAGAAGAATCCAGAACTTGCATAATTCTGAAAAAGGAAATATGAATCCACTATTGTAGTTCTCCTTATGACCCTGAAGAATAAGATAAACATGGAGGTGTCCATCGTTATTGAGAGGTCTGATCTCTACAAGATTGCAATTGGCTTAGGTAATGAATGGTTTCAGACCGACTCTAATCATTCAATAAAATCGCGTGTTCATTCATCCCTAACTCTTGAAAAGTATGATAGAAGATACACCAACAAGATACCACTCCCTTGGTTGCCCGTTGGTCCGACACATATTCATTTGGACCGTTAGAACCATCCTGAAACCCAAAACAATTGAAAAATTTATCAGAGCGGTCAAGGTTTTTTGTGTTCACCTAAAAGGGGCTGCTAAGTTTTTTCCCTTTAAAAGGATGATCCGTAGGGCTTGGATATCGTTTTCAGTTGGTGGAAGGGAAAATAAAAAAATCCGGTGTGTGGGAATACCCCCACTTAGGAAACCCTAAGTATTATTTTGGTTTAGTGTAGTTGAATTCTGAATTGTCATCATCTTTCACTAGCTTTGTCGCCCTTCACTAGCCTTGATTCCTCAAGGTACTAATCCACTCTCTTAGGCCATAAAAGTTGAGATGTTAGTTTTAGTGTTTTGGTAGTGCATTTTATTATCCTGTTTTCAGTGAGACTGCTTACATTGCAATGTGAATATGTTTTTCTGATTTTGGTGGTGACATTGGTATTGTCTTGCTCTATATATCTTTGTTAGATGGGAAATAAAGATAAGAAATCTGTATTGAAAAGGAAGATGGATGATGCCTCAACCTCTTAAGATCCCATGAAGAGGCAGAAGAAGGAAAACATCCAGTAAGCATATGATGCTATACCTTCCAGTCAAAAGAAGGTATGTGAAATTTACTATTACCTCGGTAGGCTTATACAAATTGCAAGAGATGATAATGTGGCTACGGGCTATGGGCTCTGTGAAAGGAAGCAACTTCAGTGGAATCCAGAACCTGCATAATTCTAGAAACGGAAATATGCATCTGATGTATCCATTTTATACAGTTACTTTGGGAATTTTTGGATTCACTTTTTGTACACTTTTGTGCTCTATGTGTGGCATTTTGCCTTGAAATTCTCTAAGATGGGTTAGGAGTAACTTTGCGCTTTTATTACTTTTCTAGGGGATTTTGTGTGACAGGAAAAATGTTTGAAGACTTTGAAGACTATCTTTGAAGATTTGAAGACCTTCTTTTGAGTTTTGAAGACTAGAAGGATTAAATAAAAGTGACGTGAAGAGGAGGACTTGAGACAAAGAGAAGAAAGAAATCAAGGTGCTGAATCTGGGCTCCGTCGCGACTCGAGATGGTCTCGTCACGATTCGCGACAGATGGGTGCCAGAAAATCTTCCCTTATTTTTTGTACTATAAATACCAACCTTATCCTCTCTTTTCAGCATACTTTTTCTCTCCTTCTTCCTGCGATTTTCTGGGTTTCAAACCCTAATTTCTTCTTTTTTCTTCTTCTTAGTTTTTGTAGATTAGTTATGTGTTTTAGTAATCTAGGGTAGTAATCTACTTGGAAGCAATGGAGTGAAGCTTCCTTATCTATGTCTTCATAATCATTTCTATCTATTTAATGCTTTCTATATCGTGTATTTATTTTACTTGAATTTTTGTTGTTGAACCATTAATGGTGTTAGAAGTTTGATTGTATGAATTGCTTGTATTATTATGTGTTAGGGGTTGGAGAAAGTAGCTAATTCTCCCTTCCTTTGATATGAAATCCAAGAGCATGAATTAGACCTTCTAATATGGTTGATGATTTGATGAATGCTAGATAAATTTGATAATGTTAAATTCTTTATCATTTTTGGTGTAGCAAATAGGAGAAGTTTATGAACGTTGCATGTTCTTGGCTAATCTTGTCTAAATGCATGAATTGGTTCAATGCTTAGACACGGTGTAATGTTTATAAGTGTTACCAAGCTTGTTGATTCTTCGTGCTTAATGCCATTATTGGGATACTTTTTGGGGTTAAACGACTAAAGGGGTCATTAGTGCTAGAGATGTCGAATTTACTCTTGTAAACTACTATCAAAGAAGGGTGAAAGATTTATCTTCACAACAAGTAGTTAAAGTAGTGAATATGTCATGGATTCAAGGATAGATAATAGGTTCGGAAGCAGAAATCTATTGCCCCCAAGATTTTGTCATTTGTAATTTTTGTATCTTTTTATTAGTTTGTTTCATGATTAGCATAGTTATTAACTTTTCTAGTTATTTTGTCTTTACTTTCATAACTTATAAAAACCAAAACAAAAACCTCCTTCTTTAAATGCTTATATATATATATATATATCTAGGCCTATACGCACCCTTATATGTGTAAACCCTTATGAATATCTCTCTTCTCCGTGGACGACCCCGACTTTTCACTATCTGCTTAATTGTTTTTAGTAAGCATTTAGGGCTTAAAAATTGTATCTTTGAGAGGTACGAAGATGACCTCCCAAATTTTGGCACCGCTGTCGGGAAGTGGCATTTATTTTTAAGTGTTTGGCATATTATGTGTGAGTATTTGCTAGTTGTTTTTATTTTCTTTTTCTCTTTAGTTTTTTTGTTCAAAGTAGGTATTGCTTGAGTTTTTGGTGAATTTTTATCGAGAATCCTTGCAATATCATTCCGACTTTTTGATATATATATATATATATATATGGAATATCTCACCTTGAGGGAACTCATGATGAGAAGAGAGGCTCAACGAGCAATGTTTTGTAGGATTTGTCATTCTGACCATCCTACTGAATCTTGCTATATGTTGAGGGATAGGCACTATGAGGAAGAAAGAACCGTTGGTTTTCAAAACC
>JAULKM010014721.1:0-14560 GCA_032355605.1 Rubia tinctorum
CGGGCTAGACGCTTATAAGTCGAGTTGAGTGTACCCTGCGGGCTAGACGCTGCGATTCGTGCATTTATTTGAGTTGGCCGAGATCCTCAAATAAATAAAGATCCGATTTTCCGCAATCCAGAGTCTTCGCAAGGAGATTCATATCAATGTGTCCAAATTATTTTGTCGATGTGTAAGTCATGCACTGCATCTAATTAATTCCCAGCGTTGTATGTTGTGCACGACATCTAGTTGATCTAGTGAAAACTTGCAAGTTTCAATATTTCCCAATCGAATATCGCACTTACGTCAAAAGGATGAAGTCGGAGTATTTACACTTAATTTAAGAGGAAGAAGTAGTTTTATTTACATTTACGTCGAAAGGACAAGGTAATCTCACACTTAAGTCAAAAGGGCGAAGAAATCTACCCTTACGTCAAAAGGATAAGTAGACAAAGTAGTTATTTACGTCGAAAAAACAAAGTATAAAAAAATACGTCAAAAAAAATACTCATAACTTGCATTTGTTTTGCTTAGAAAAAAACCAACATTTGTTAAGCGACTTGAATTTGTTTCACATAATTTTAGTGATATGAAATCATTAAATACATATAGAATTACCTGGTTTACAACTATAATTTTTTAACCTATCAAGTGCATTTGTTTTCCTATAAGAACATCAAATCATGGTAATGAACCACGTAACATAACTAAAATGAAATTTAGTATTAAAAAGCATACAAATAGCACTTCTTAACATTCAACATGCATTTGTTTCATACAAGCTTGAGCCGTAAAATCCTAAAACATTGTTTCAAAGTCGCCTAAACTATTAGCCATAAAATAATCAGTCACAAAATAAGCTGATTACAAATCATCCAAAAATAATTCAAAGACATCAACATCAACATCAAAGCTACAACGTCAATTCCATCAATCCCAAGGGAGAATGAAGGAATCGAGGAGCGGGTTCTCCTCATAAATTCTTCAACCATCCTATCAACCAATGTGTCCTTGAGTCTTCAATAACTTCCTTTGTGGTCATGACATGCTCAGGATCTTCATTTTCTTCTTATGGTTGTGGTTGTGGTTGTGGTTGTGGTTGTGGTTGTGGTTGTGGTTGTGGTTCCACAATGGGACTGGCATTTTCTTTCTCAAGATTATGCACCAAATCTCGTTTGAAAATAAGACAGAACCTATGAACAAGCTGAGAAAAATAAACAAAAATCAGTCCAACAAACAATCAGAAACTATTAAAAAAACAATATGAACTACAAAATGCATTACTTTAATTGAAACTGTCATAAGTTTTAAAACAACATGCACTAGTTTTAAATAAAAATCAGAAAAACAAAAAATATGACAAAAAAATACTTACATTACTGGCAACTTTATCAATAGCCTAAATGCGCTATGAAATTATTCCTGGCTCCCGAGCAAGGCCATCAAAACAACAAGTTGGAGTACGAAACCCCTCAGTATCATCATTCGCAGTAGGAATTCCCTCATATTCCTAGCTCCTACTATTCTCTTTGATCATGCCATCCTTGGTCAAAGGACACCTACCCTCAACCATAACTCCTTTATCATACCCCACCTTCTCAAGAAAATGAACCCTCTTCAAAAAAAAGATTTGTTTGACCAATGCATGTACAATGACAATCTAATAGGGTCAGACTGACCTCTAAAGGGGAACCTTTAAATGTATGTCAGCAACAAAACAAACACACATCCATTAACAGACAACACATTTTTGCTACCAGATTTAGAACTACCAACACCTTCACATGAACTATCCAACACTAAACCACACCAATAAAGATGCTTAATAGTTCTAACATTATCCAAAGCACCCAAAATCTTCATGTCTACCATATTTCTCGTAGTAGGGGCCAAGAAAGTAAACATCACATACATAATGAAGTACCTTTTAAACTGATCACCACCACTACTCAGTTTTATCATCTCCTTAAAAAATTAATATGGGTAATATGGCCATATTTATGAGCACCTAACTCAACCCTCCATCTATCCCAAATATCAACATCCTTAGACACACCTCTCTCATTGTTCTTAACCAAACCCACAGGACATCCCATAATTCAAGGAATGCAAAATATATCATACACATCACTGGGCTAATAATGTACCTGCAGATGAATACTTCTTGAACACAACCCACATGATCAAACCTATCAACCAACCAAGGAATAATTCCAACAAGGAGAGATGTTATGTCAAAGTGAAGAAGCCCACGAAAGCCTATTTCCTCAACATCATTCTTCTGTGCAGGTATGAGGGAGCCAATTACAGACTTCGGCTTCGAAGGACAGCAGCCACTAGAGAATTTTTAGAAAATCTAAAAAACAAAATTGAATATGAAAATAGTAAGAATACACAAATTTAAAATTACTAATAAATTAGGATACTAATATATATAAAACGTAAGTAAAAATCTAATAAACAAAGATTAAATTTTAAACAATAAGCAATCACACATGATATATTTATCTTGGACATCATGAATATTAGCATACATTTAAGCAAATAAATACAGTTTTTAAAATAACATTCTGGAGAAATAATTTTTGAAAAGAACAATTAGATAAGCATAAGTAATAAATATACTTTGAATGTTAACATATGCAACATGTAAAAAATAAATACAGTTTATTATCACAATGTAAAAAAAACTGAAGATATACAAAGTATAAATAACAAATAAACCCTATTAATATGTAACATTTTATGAAACAAATACAAGTTATAATGTATCAAAAGAATCTTGTAAACAAAAAAATTACGTGTTACCCTCCTCATCAACACTTTCAACAACCCGCTTCTTCAGACGATTGCGCTATTGTTTGGTAGGTCTTCCCTCAGCAACAACTTCTTTCTCAACAGCAAACATTTTTCCAGAAGCCGATGCTCCACCAACCATACAATCCGCTTTCCTCTTAACACCAGATTTTTTACCAACTTCAACATCCGGTTTCTTCGATTTCACCTTCAGTTTGTCACTAGACTTACCACCATCTTGCTTCTTTGTCTTCTTCTCCAGTCCAGTAAGGGACTTACCAACTACTTCCTTCGCCTTCTTGTTCGACTGACCAGCCGGGGACTTACCAACTACTTCCTTCGCCTTCTTATTCGACTGACCAGCTGGGACTTTTTCTTCGAACTTACAAAAACTCCCTTATTTTTCTTACCAACTGGGGACATCTTCTTATGTCATTCAAAAGAAATTACCGCAACCGGTACAACATCCTCCCTAACACATTCACTCTCATTCCTATTTAACTCATTCAAATCACCAAAATATTGCTCAACGAACACATCAACTTCAGCATCATCTTCTTCTACAAAATATTTCTCCACAACACCCTCAACACCACCAACACCAATGGAACCACCTTCAACACTAACTGAGCCTACACCAACCCCTTCAGCAGACCCTCCAACAGCCATAACAAATACATCATCAACTCCAACCCCTTCACCCTCAGCAGTAACATTTTCAATCATCGAACCCAAAACATCATTAGCAGCTTCCTTCACTACCCCAACTACCAAAGAACCTTCATCTTCACTAGTCATCTGATCATCCAATGAATCCTCACCCTGAACACCTTTAGAACCCTCACCAACCTCTGAACCCCCACCTTCAACATTCTTATCAACACTGGCTGACTCTCTACTCATTCGAACATCACTTAGCAAAGTGTCATGGTCAAACTCATTAAAATCTCGAGTTGATCCACCTTCACCATCCTCCAGCTTCTTTACATTAACTTTTAGTTTTTTCTTATTTGCCTCCTTAGGAACAGTAGCAACTGGAATCTTTGGAGTAGTAACACCACCTATTCTGGCTTGCCTACGTGCTAATGCGACAACTACATAACAAATCAAAAACATAAATTGTATAAGCTCATTACAAAAAAAATAACATACACAATCACATAAATAAAATCCAACATATTGAATCTTCTTCACCTCATTCTGAAGAGAAGGTCTATCTTTCCTTTATGATTTCCTAACCAGTGGCTTTACACCTAAACAACATAGCACATTTAACATATATAAGAACTCAAAATAAATAAATGTAATACATAAAAATTACAATCACCTTTTACTCTTTCAGGTTCTACATTTTGAAAGATAGCTTCACCTCATTCAGGAACAACTAAAAAATTAAATATACCACACAATCAGGAACAATATATGCATAACATATTAATCATTTAACTAACAATTTTTTTTTAAAATAAAACTAACAGTCAATAAGCAATATAATCTGAAACACACACAATATAACTAACTTATGCATACAAGATACTAACATATGCTACTTGTAACTAAACTAATGCACATTATAACAATCAGTAGCTATGATACAGTAAAAATCAAAACACATAGTAACTAATTAAGACATATATTATACTAACACATGCAACTTCTAAAACAACAAATTCCTGTAATGAAACATTGTAAAAAAAACATGCAGATCTGACTTACAAATAAAAAAGGAAGCTTACAAAAAAATCTTACTAAAAAAGTCAACAACAATAAGACTAAAAAATACACACATATACACACACGAAATAATAAAATGTGCCAAACACTAAATATTCAAAACGATGAACAAAAACAAACCAGGAGAAGGAGAAGTCTGAGATAACTTCTCTGCTTTAGGAGACAAGACCGACTTCTTTCCTTTCATTTTCTCGTCACTAACTTCTTTCTCTTCATTTTCTCCTCACCGGCTTTAGGAGGAAGACCTTTGACATTTCGCTTAGCCCTATCAATAGCCTACAAAAAAATAACAAATGTGTTAAAACAAAACGGCGAACAATTAATAAACCCTAGAATCGGAACAACGAACAATTATTTAAACCTAGAATCATCAAAGTGCAGAAGAAACGAGAACTTACCGAAATTGCTCAAAAACTGCAGACGAAGAGGTCAAAATTGAAGTCGAAATCGGTGAGGAAGTTGAACGATGATGAAAATGGAGAAAACGGCAAGGAAGTTGGAGAAGAAATGACAAATGCAGAGGAGTTGCAGAACAAATGAAAAAGAAAGTGAGAGAGAAGCCACAGTGGCAAAGAAACGATGAAATATTAAAACCGTTGGAAAACAAAAAACAAAATGAAATAGTAATTTATAATAACTACCCAATTCCTAATTAATTAGGATCTGAACTCCATTTCGCAAATTAGTCTCTGGCATGTACATAATCTTATGGACAAGCCGCATTTCCTGATACTTTCTCATATCTTTCTGCTACTGACCTGTCTTCTTTTTCTTTCCTGATATCTCGTTCATAATCAAATGAGATATCAGATCTGCATCCATCTTCCCGCTCTTTTTTCCATTTTATCATCTGCATAAAAACATATGATTATGATTAATACAAATACACTAGCATAAAACAACCCCACGATCTTTCTGTTACTCATTTGAGCAATGTATGTTTGGGCATTTGTTCTTGGATCTGCACGACAAATTCCATCATTTTCCTTCTTTAAATTTTTAACAAAAGCCATGAATGTCCCACCTGCCACAGAACAAACCCATGGCTTTGGAGGATTGCCGTGAAAAATTAACATGCTTCTCTTGTCCTGATCCTTTTTATTTGTTTATTTTAGATTTGAAGGAGTAAAAGCATAATTTATTACTTTACCATAGATCCAGTTTCATACATTATTACTAGCAGTATCATAATTTGTTTTTACTTAACACGCACTTTGTTTCTTTTTATTGGTTTGGTTCCAAATTATGATCATTTCTATTTTTATTATTTTAGGAGAGATAATGACGGCCAATGATGAAAAGGAAATAACTTCCAATCCCACTAAATAATCACCACACCAAGCAATAATGTTGTTCTACTAAATGATTATGAGAGTACAAATGACATTGCTTCTCAAGATCCTTCCCTCTTGCCTGTCCAATCGACATATCTTAGATGTCTGGAAAAATTTCAGAAGAAAGAGAGTTGGTGATATAATAAAAGGTGAATGCAATTTTTGATTAAATAACCGGCATCAACAACATCACAACGCGTAATCAGTTAACTGACATCAAAGCTACAGTCCATTTTTCTAATCAAGTTTTATGCTGACCTCGCTGCTTAGTATCAGTGGAACCGACTTGTATTCTATATTGGTTTTGTCCAGCCTTCGACTAGTAATCGACATCGCTGTACCTATCGAGGAGCGACTGTATTTTTTAGTAGATTGCGTATTGACTCAGCTACATGATTTCGATCTAACCAAAATGTAACCGAAGGGCAGCCAATTTCTATAGTCCAGTATAATATATTAGCCACTACATTCAATGAAATTTAGATTTCAATCAAAAACTCAACGAATAGCAAATCGAGTAATGTCCCAAAATAAAATAATTAAAATTTGCTAAAATTCACATCACAATGATTCAAAATAAATGGTTATAATATAAAATTTCAAGTTGTCCTCCTTCTACGCTTAGCTCTTTTCTGTAATCAAGATGATTAATAAAAAAGAAGAAAACAAGACATCAAAATTTGGTTATGTAAAAAATCCAAATCTGAAAAAAAATCACGGGACTATGTAGTCCAATTCTTCCACTCTAAGCGACTAAAGTAAGGTTACAAATATTTCAGCCAAAATGCATGGATTACAAGGAGTCTCATACTATAGTGGAACACTCACTAATTATTGAGAATGAAGATTTCTCTTTAACTACTCATTCTAAGAGCGGATATTTGACTAGGAGGAATGGATATGACTTTGGATTTGATGGGTTGAATAAGATTGAATAATGAAATTTTTTCCAAGACCTCTATTTATAAGTGAGTCATAAACTCTAAAATTCTCTTCCATCTACTCCAACTACCTTAATAAATGCTTGAAATTCTAAGAGAGTATTAGGTAGTATACATTCTTCCCCCAGCATACTAAAAACATTTCCCACTTTTATCAATGAAGAATTCTAGAATTATGGAGGAAACCCAACATGAATTTTGGTTTTGACACCAGTGTTGTTATTTATAATTCATAGTAAAAAAAAATAGTAGAAGAGACATATATAGAGGGGCCAAAGACCTTACAAGATAATACGAAGAATATGATCCACTCTCAAAAAAAAGAATATGGTCGGATATTAAGAAGCCAATACTCCCTCTGTCTCAACTTAAATTGCACAACAATCATTATCACGCTGTTCAAGAAACATGTTTGACCATTAATATGTTCACTTGCGTATAATAACGGCAAATAAAATTTTGATATTTAGAAACTACTTGTTACAACCAATTTAATAATACCACATATTATAATATTTTTGCTCATATATCTATTCAAATATGCTGTCAAAGTTTGATAGAGAATAGTGTTAGAAAAGTAACTATGTAATATAAGCTGGGACGGAGGGAGTACTGCAAAATGCAAGGTTTTGTGGCTTTTTGTCCCCTTCTCTTTCATGTCTAGGAATCAATAGAGTCACTTTCATGGAAAGCATTCACTTGAACCATCTGCACTTTCTATCCGAGACTGTCTCTATCCGAGACTGTCTCTATCCGAGACTCACTTTCCCAATTTTAAATGCACAGCGTCTAACTCGCCGGTAACAGCTAACCCATGGTAGATTCGCCATGGAAACCACCACCTCTCCTTACATTCGCCCAAGCTCTACACATTCTATCATCAGCTCAACCAACAGCTCCCATCTATCTGCATCTCACTTTCTCCTTCAAAGGCAAAGTCGCGGTTCTATAACCAGATGAGGAAATTAATTTAATCACTCAACCTTTCGCTAAAGCCCTCATAGGAAAAATCAGTCAGGGGAGACCTACAATGGATTATCTTCAGAAGCAAATCCTTACCATCGGATTCAAAGGCACAGTGCACCTCTCTGCTATGGATGGCCGACACATCAGAATCACCTTCGACCTGGATAAGGACTACCATAGGTGTTGGCTAAGAAGAACATAGGCTCTGGGAAGCAACATAATGAGAGTGCTGAAATGGAGCAAGGAATTCGACTAGGATCATGAATCTTCTCTCGCCTCGGTTTGGCTCACAGTGAAATTCCCACCGGTACATTTCTTTCACCCTCAAGTGCTGCCCGGTATTGGTAGAGCCTATGAGAACAAAAAATCTCACTAGACCCTCTACTATCAGGATGTGTGTAGAGGTGGATGTCTGTAAACATAAACCAACAAAAATAAGATTGGGTTCCCTATCTGCTAATAAGGCCTATAGTATAGCTTATGAAGACTTCCCAGTATACTATAGGAAGTGCCATTAGCTATGACACAATGATTTGAAATGCAAAAAGGATGAACCTGTTAGGACTACAACATTTACCCCCAAAGAAAAGACCAGTGAACCACAACCAAAGGTACCCGGGGAACCAACTCCAACTAGTATTTCCAACCATGAGAAACCAGTGGTAATCCAACAACCTATTGGGGATATCAGGCTTGGCTCAACCATGTATTACAAGGGGGGCTGCTCTAAAACTAAAAAAATGAAAGATTCCATCAAGAAGAAAAACTCCGAACCCAAGCAGCAAAGCAACCAGATAGCACATCACCTGCTATCAACAACCCTGCTAGTGTTGGTGTAGCAAAAAATCAACCCATGTTCTCATCAGACCACTCTGTACCAGAAATACCTACTGCCTCAACCTCCAATAGATTCTGAATCCTAATAGAGGATGATGATAAGCTTTAACTAGAACATCAACTCATTATCAAGACTGCGCACACCAGGCAAAACATGGAAAATGACATCTACTCAGAAAACTATTGCTAAGAAAATTACTGCTCAGAAGAGGAAACTCATAAATCAAAGGCTTTCAAATTCGCTCCATCATCACCCCAAAGGAAACTCATCACATCAACTTTCACTGATGACACCCTGTGCAGCAGCCTCAAACTAGCCCCTAACCACGCTTCTGATGTACAGGTACTTAATAAGGAAATCACACACAAGGAGGTATGGATACCTGTAGGCACCAAACCTATGCAATTAAATCCCATCACATGAAGTGAAGATGAAGAAAATTTAAAGCAGCTGGAGACCTACTAACAGGAAACTCTAAGGACAGAACCTGCAAGTGAACCCCAAGACATCACTCAGAAGGACCAACCAAAATCCGTGAAACGGAGCTCCAAATTAGAACTAAAAAAGGTTCAAAATGCCATGCTAAATTATAATTTTGGAATGTCAGAGGACTTTCCACCTCGAAAAAAAATTAAAAGGCTCTCTAGGAAGAATAACATTGAGTTCTTGGCTGTTATTGAATCGAAAAGAAATCAGGAAAATAGAAAATTCCACCTTAAAATTTTGGGATTTAGAAACTTGCTAGAATCTGAACACATAAAGATATGGATCGTGTTCTCAGGTAGGGTTGAGGTTAATATGATCTCTGAGCATGAGCATTATGTACATGTTAACATCAAACTTAAATCTGATCATGTAAGTTTGATTGTACTGGTCTGATGATGTCCTGGTCAGGTGGTTGACCAGTACAATCAAGCCACTGTCCATGTCCTAAACAGGACATCATCAGACCATGAACCCCTCTTCATTCAATTGGAAACCTCAAATACCATAAGTCCTAAACCATTTCGGTACAAGGACATGTGGTTCCGTAGGTAAGACTCCATGCCATTGATAGAAAAGAACTGGAACATACCACCAGAGGTCCAGGGACAGTTGCATTTTGCTTGAAAACTTAATAGGTTTAAAAAGGCAATTAAAATTTGGAACTCAGAAACTTTGGAAGAGTTCAAGATAACATTAAAAAAATGCGGAAAACTTGGTATCCAACCTGGAAATGAAGTGCGATAATGATCACCTTCCTCAGACTAGGGCTAGCTTTAATAAAGCCAGAGCCTCCCTTACTAGATCCATCTTGGATGAACACACCTTCTTACAGAAAAAAAAAAACAAAAGTAGGATGGCTCAAAGAGGAGGATTATAACTCTGCCTATTTTCGTAATCAATAGTTGAGAACGGGGCTAGATTGTCAATCTTTAAAATAAAAGATAGACAAGGTAATTGAGTACAAGGCCAAGAAGACATAGGCAAGGTTGCAGTAGATTTCTACTCTAACCTTCTGGCCGATGAAAATCAAGATGTCAGTGGTGTTAATTTGAGCTTCCTACTACATGAAATCAAACCTAAGATCACAGACCAAGACAACATTACAATTTTGTTACCTTTTACTCAGGAAGAGATCAAAAAGGCTATTTTTTATTTAAATTCCGATGCTGCCCTAGGACCTGATGGATTTACAGAGAGCTTCTATAAAAAAAAGCTTGGCATATCATTCAAAATTATGTGACACAAGAAATTAGGGAGTTTTAAGCAGGAGTCTCAATCCCTAAGGCAATAGGAAGTTCTTTAATAGTGTTAGTTCCCAAATCCCAGACCCCGTCTTCATTTGCTGAATTTTAGCCCATCAGTTTGCCAAATTTTATCAACAAACTGATGACCAAGATACTGGTGGACAGACTAAGCCCCATCATGAGCAAAATAATATCTGAAGAACAGTCAGCATTTCTCTCAGGTAGAGAAATTACTGACAACATCCTTCTCATTAAGGAATCAGTAAGGCTACTGCATAGGAAATCTAAAAGCTTTAATATGATATTAAAGCTTGACATGATGAAAGTTTTCGATCGAGTCTCATGGTCTACTCTAAATTCATTACTTCTAAACAATGGGATTCAGTGGTCACTTAATTAAGATCGTAATGAATAATTTGAATGCTGCATGGTTTTCTTTCCTAGTAAATGGATCACCACAAGGTTTTTTCAAGCCCTCAAGGGGCCTAAAACAAGGTGGTCCACTCTTACCACTCTTGTTTAACATTATCACGGAGCTTTTTACTGTCAATCTTGGGAAACAGTTTGAAATTAGCAATTTAAAACTGTTTAAGAACCAACATCAGCATAAAACATTAGACAGTTGTCATCTGCAGATGACACTGCTATTATACTCTTAGGAGCCAAGAAAACTCTTCCAAACCCTATGAAATTTTTAAAAGTCTTTCAGAGAGCTACTGGATAGAGAGTGAATTTTTGGAAGAGTGAGTTCTATACTGATAACCTAAGTAAAAAAACAAACTGAATGAAATTAATATGATTACAGTGATTAGACAAGGAAACCTACCATTCCAGTATCTTGGTGTTACCATTCATAGAGGAAGGAAGCTCAATGCTCATTTTAACTGCTTAATTGACAAACTTAACACCTGAATTTTAAACTGGAAGAATAATGGGTTATCAGCAGGTGGTAGAGTTGTGCTGATTAACCATGTGCTAAATGCCTACCTGCATCATATCTGGGCAACCATAGAGCCTACTGCACATGTAATTAAAAAAAATAGGTAGTGATAGAATGTAAAACCCACAAATAATTGTGGCTGTGTATTCATATATAGAGAGAGTACAAAGGGTATATAAGGTAGAATCAGATAAGGAAAATGATATGTACAAAAAAGAAAACTTCCTTTCTTAACTTGATTCTAATTCGTTTATTCTATTACCCCCCATCAAGCGAAGCATGAGACTAGTCTCAATTCAAAGCTTGGACCGTAAGAACTCAAACTGAGAACGAGGTAAACCATTTGTAAAGATGTCAGCAAGCTGTTGGCCCGTAGGAACACAAGCAACCATGAGCTTGCCAGAATACACCATCTCTCGCACAAAATGATAGTCAATATCAATGTGATTGGCTCTCTTATGCGAAACCGGATTTTGAGCAAGAAAGAGAGCATTGTTATTATCACACAGCAAAATAGGTGGTGTACGGGAAGAGACGCGCAAATCCCGAAGTAAATTCATCAACCAAGCTAGCTCTAATACCATGATAGAATGTAAAACTCACAAATAATTGTGGGCGTGTGTATTCATATATATAGAGAGTACAAAGGGTATACAAGGTAGAATCAGATAAGGAAAATGATATGTACAAAAAAGGAAACTTCCTTTCTGAACCTGATACTAATTCATTTATTCTATTAGGTAGCATAACCAGCAATTTTTTATAGGGAACCAGTGAGAACGGAAAGACTAGACATTGGGAATATTGGAAAAATGTTTGTTCCTCAGTCACAGAAAATGGACTGGGAATAAGAAACATTAAAAATGTCATTCAATCTTTCTCTGCAAAAATTTGGTGGAAAATGCAAAAAGGTTCATCCCAATGGGCTAGATTTATGTGGTCATTACCTGAAACTTATAGGACTTCTAACACATGAGCAAGATATAGATCTATCAATGTTTTTTTCTGAAACTAACTCCCAGGTTATCAAAGATAACGGCCTCTCCTATTTATGGACAGCTGATTGGATAGGTAAAGGCCCGATAATTAATCACTGGACACCACAAGTAGAAGTTCCTAACCCATTTCTCTTGAAAAGAGACATCCAGGTATGTAAGTTTCAATTTTTGCAATAAATTTCTATGCATCTACCACAGGAGCTTATATCTCACCTCTTGTCTGATCTTTCTTTCTCTGAACACTGACTGCATGATATGGAAACCAGATAAAAAAGGAAATTTCCCTATAAAGTCTTCCTATAAAACACTCAGAGATAAAAGGGACCACATTATAGTGTTAGGAAAGATATGGAATTCAATAATACCAAAAAAGATATCATTTCTTGTTTGGAGAATATTGAATAAATCCCTGCCTTTTGATAACATTCTAATGAGAATAGGTTTTAGCTTAGCCTCAAAATTCCCCAATTGCTGTAATCAGAACTTCATGTCTATTTTTTTCCATTGACTGTAGTAGCTCAAAGCAAATCTGGGATTCTTTTCATAAGATTTTTGGATTAATGGTCCCAACTTTCCGAAATATTCATGAAAGACTCACTTTCTATTTGAGCATAAAGGTAAGCTCTCAGGTTAGGTTGGCTGGCCTTCAAAATGTCCCACAAATAATTGTTTGGATCTTATGGAAGGCAGGAAATAAAAGATCTATCAGGGTGTAAGTACTTATTTCAGAACCCTGTGGAAACAAATTACCGACCTATCTTACTTGTTACTCTATTTACACACACATTTGAATTCCAAAAACAGTGACACACCCTTGATTGATGCTGGTTAATTCCTAGGCTTAATAGAAGGAAACTTTCTTCATTAATCAGATAAAATGGGAACCACCAGACACAAGTGTTAAAATCAATTTCTGATGGTGCTAGCCTGGGAAACCTTACCGGACTGGGTTGCATTGTTAAAAACACTAGTGGTGAAATGATGTATGCATTTTCAATAGTACGACAGGAAGTTTCTTTATCAGTTTAACATGCTGAACTGAAAGCTATTCTTGCAGGTATGATGTTGGTCTTCCAAATGGATTACTAGCAAATAACAATGGAGTCGGACTTTTAACAAGCAATTGCTCTGATTAATTCTGATGAAAAGCCACCTTGGAACTTAATTAACTTAATCAGGGAAATCAAGTCACAAATGCAACACAGATCTTTTCTCTTCAAACACATTTTTTAGAAAGGGAAACCAACCAGCCGACTATTTGGCCAGAAGAGGTGCTAATAGATGCTACCAACAACTCTCCACGGATGAGCAGTTGTTTTTCTTGATTAGAAGGGATGCTCTTTTCCCTCACTTCTTGAGAATGAAACACAAAATCGAATGATCCCTCGATCTATACAAATTTAGTGTTTTTAGGATGTTTGGCCAACTAACTCTCGCACGGGGTGGATGAGTTGAGATTGGAATCACATCCTCGAAATACTTTGATTTGTTTTGGCTCAATTTATTATTATTTTTGGATTGCAAGCGCAGCTTTTGTTTAGTTTAGCAGAGCGTGGGATATCGAGTCATTTAAATTCACTCAATTTGTTTTGCTTCAGGTCTAGCCGATATTGGGCCAATTTCTTTTGTATGATTAACGCTTATTTTGGTTGGGGAATCCAATAAATAACCCCAAGCCCATATCAGATGGGTTCAGCTTTGGGGGGGAAAGGGAAAAAAAGACTTTCATGGTTGATTTCAGCAAAGCTCATTTTCATCTTACTATTTCAAGAAGATTATATGAAGCAAAAGACTACCATCATAAACAAGATAAATGAAAAAGAAGATGGCTTCATTCTTAGAAATGCATTATAAACATTGATGCAGAAGTAGCCTTCTACAAAGACAATCAGCTAACAGATGGCTTCATGCTGTTATAAATAAGAATGAAGAAGAGAAGAATCCTTTAATTTTCTAGTCTAATTTCCAGAGACTAGCAGCAATGTCTTCACTAGCATCGTCCCAGATGGAACGCACATGAACCTGCAGAACAGAGTTTCCCATGTCCTTCTGATATTCTTCAACCTTTTCAACTGAACTTGCAACGTGCTCGGTACACCTTATGACCTCAATCATTTTAAGAGTTGCAACACTCTCCAAGCATTCAGGAATCTCTTCTAGTTTCCAACACTCGTCCAGTATTAACTTCTCGAGATTGGGAAATTGGTCGTCCGAAGCTGTCCACTTGACAATGTCCAAGTTTTCCAGTTTCAAGAATTTGAGTTTGGGGAACTCACCTTCTTCCACATGCCATGCATCTCC